>JANHAO010014384.1:0-15351 GCA_026873985.1 Saraca asoca
GGTCGCAAATATAGTCTGCGACCGAAATATATATTTTAGAGACCGAAAATTTCGGTCGCTAAAACCATTTTTTTTTGTAGTGTATAGTGCTCATGATGACCTAAGTAATGAGGTCATTTAGTTGTAGCCTTCTTCGCTGGATGGCTATCAGAAATGGCCTTGGCGTTTCCGTGATTGCTTTTCTTCTTACTCTACTTGGAGTTACTCGCCTTGTCCCTTTGATTCTCTGAATCAAAGGTCTCCTCCCACCTGATTTACTTGGCAGCTTGATCATAAAATCACCCAGGTCTACCACTGAGGATTTATATATACTTTTGTATAATTTGCCATCCTTATGAAGTCCTACCAAAATCATTATCAATACGCTCTCGTCGGATGGGATCTCCACGTTATCGAGCTCATGCTTGAATTGGGTGATGTAATCTTTCAACGACTTGTGCTTGTGCTAAAAGATAGTGAGATGACAGGGGGAGTGAGTTGCCTCCTTAGCGCTCTATATTAGTTAAGAAATTTTTCTTGACATTCTTCCCAACTATTGATGTTGTGAGCTGGAAGGCTCTTGAACCATATTCAAGGTGCATCTCCCAGTGTAGTCAAGAAGATACGACATATGATCAAGGGGTTACTTATTCAGAGATCCATTTGGACGTTAAACATATCTAGATGGCTGCACAGGTTGCTATCCTCATTGTACAGTGGGATAAAAGGAATTTTGAGCTTATGAGGGAACGGTTCCATCTTAGTTTCCTTGGAGAAGGGAGTTTGTTCCTCTAAGCGACTTCAATCATCTCGAGCTCGAGGATGTGCCTCTAATTGCCTTACCCTTTGAAGTAACTCTTTTGCCAATGAAGTCAATGCCCTAGATCATTGGCTAGAGGCCTGATGGCTCTTCCTATCTTCCTGATCACATGAGCGACAACTTGAAGTGTGCTCTTGATTAGCTCGGTTTGAACTTGTAGCTTGCTATTGTTGGTGAATGTTCCTAGGTGTAATGACTTTGGCTTGCCTTTGCAAACCCTGAGCTTGCACTTGTGTCAGCACGATGACTGCTTTAGTTAGTTCTCCCATCATATTTTCTAGTCTCTCCTGGCATTGGAGCCAGATTTGTACTCCATCGAGGCCATTGGCAACAATTATAGGTTGAAAAGAGCTGGCTGGGGGCAAGGCAATAGTAACATCTATGATAGGAGTAGTCGAGGAGTCTATTGTAGACATATGACCTTCTGGGGGGTCAACCAATTCATTTAAAGCTCCGATGACTCTTCATCTTGCCATTGTGATTACACCAAAAATTAACCAATGTATAAGAAATCAACCAGGGAATAGATGAGTCCCCACAAATAGTGCCAAAAATGTTAATGATGGATTTTAGTTCTGCCAAAATCTAGCCAACCTAAGAGGTTTTTTCGGGACTCAAACTATCTTCCGGTTGAACAAGCAAAGATGAAGAGGAAGGGCAGAGGAAGAGCAGCAAACACATAGTATTTTTAATGTGGTTAGGCCAAAACTGAATGGCACCGATCCCTACGTCCATGGTAGCATTTTATTAGTCTAGAGAAATTTTAGCAGAGTTACAGTACACGAATCTTGCTTAGCTTTGCAGTGACATACCTCCTTTTATTTATAGAGGCTGGGGAGGCTACAATTGTAATTACATAATTTGTATTTTTGTTATATTAAAATAAATATACAAGACAGTCTAAACTACTACAAAATATCTTCTGCAGACTGGTGGCTGACTTCTGAAACTTGCTTTTTGTGGGTGGGCCCATGATGCTACTTCTTACAGACTGGTCCCATAAACTAAGTCTAAGAGGGTTGCTACTTCGAGTTTACTCTCAGCGAGCCCTTAGCTGAGCGAGGTGTAATATTTGTGAGTTAGGACTGCTTGGAGATGCTGCTGGCCTTCAATCAGTGAGGATGGACTTCACAAGCTTGCCTTTGGCAATACGAGCTCGCGTATAGCGAGATGCTGGCTATGCGAGTTTGGTCTCGTCCCTTAGTGAGCTGGGACTTCTGTCTTGTTCTATGCTCATGCAGATAGCGATCTAGTGAGCTTGGCTCTTTTCTCTCTTGAACTTAATCTACTACTAGGCCTTTGCTAACCCATTTTGTAGAATCGAAAAATGCCTATAACAGTGATATAATTTTTATCACCATTTATCACCTCTATGATGGTGTGTGGCCTTTGCACACTATTGGCACGAGTGGCCAACTATATAAGTAGACTCGCCCAATTTGTAAACTCTTTTAATTCAGTCATTTTTTTTTATTTCTTGTATGGGTTTCATTATTTATATCATTCTTCATCAAAACCCTCCATCAATTTTACAAAATGACACTTGTTTGTGCAATTGAAAAAACTTAAAACTAATTTAATTTTTTAGAAAACATTTCTTTCAAGACTTTGAAAATTGATGCTATAACAGTTTGGGTTTTCCAAAAATGATTGAGAACTTTTGTCTATCTCATTATTCTATCAATTAAATATCAATTAATTTGAACAAATACTTTGTTATTGAATTGAATTTTGAAAAAGAAACTTTCTATTTGAATGGATATATAAAATTTCAAAAATTCATGTTTTTAATAGTATTTATTGAAATTGATTTGTTCCTTTTGCACATTATACACTCTTAAGATACCATCACAAATTAATTTGATTTTTTTTTTTAAATCTCTCAGATTTATGAATTCAATTTTTCAAAAAAAATTTAAGTTGCATCAATTCATAATTTTACTTCAAGAAGGTTTAAAAAAAAATATAACCAATTCAGAAATATATTAAGTCAAAAAATATAAATAAATCTCATGTTTCTTAGATTTATAACAATTTTATATTATAAATTATAGATTATATAAAATCTCAAAAACAAATCAGTGCAAATTTAAGTCTTGTAATATGAAAAAAAAAAAACTAAAAAACCAATTAACTTGATCTATTGTATCATGTTATAAAGCATCATATTTATATAAATAAATTAAATTGAATAATAATAAATTTGTACTTGGTAATGCTTGAAAATCCATTATAACAAAAACTGTTTTTGTAAGTTCACTTCTTATAATTCTAATGGAGAAATGAGAAATAAACTAGAACTAAAATGTCAATGAAACAACAACAGCTTTATCAAGATATAAATAGGGACCTGCCTTATTGTAATTCTATTAGATCAACTGACTTATCATTATTAACTTAGTTACAAGACTTATATCACTAAAGTCTATTAATAATATAGATGTCATTATAGGTTTAATAATTTGATCACTTAATTAATTGATGTAATATAATTAATTATTATGATATTTATTTAATCTAACAAGATACGATTATTTAAATTATGTTAGTCACATACAAAAATTATAATGAGGTTGATTAAATATGTCACTTGAATTTCTTGGTGGTCATGCAATATAACTGGAACTGGATGTTAGTATGTGCAAATAATTTTGATTGAAATTATTATCATGATAAAAGCAAAGGAGCCGAAATAAATAAAATAAAACTTGAACTAAATTAAATGCTTTAGAAAATAAATCACTCAACAAGAAGTGGCAATAAAAATCTCATAAGAAGACAATTGGAATAGCCTCACAGAGCCTCACAGCAGTGGCCAATAAGCAGATCCAATTTCCAAATATTGGTGTTTAAAGAAAAAAAAAAAAATCTTCCATGTATTAATAAGCGACAAAAGAATCTAGTTGAAATCATACAAATATCCTGCCCAATTTGAGACTGCCTCCGTAAATATCCAACCAAATGTATGTACATAAATGAATGCAAACAAAATAAGGATTTATATTTTATATATTAGTGTAATTGTTGTATGTACAAAACAATAAACAAAATATTATTATATGTTTTATATCCTTTTATAAGTATAATAAAATAATATATATATTTAAAAAAATAAATATATGACAATATTATATATATTGATATAAATATTACGCATAAATCCATATACAATTCTTAGGTCCAACTCCATTCAAAGCATTGAGTTTGCGTTTGCTTTATTAAACCCCCCCTCCCTCTCTCTCTCTCTCTCTCTCTCTCTCAAACAAATAATAAAATAAAATAAAATAAAAAAATCAACCATTCCCGCGGGACGTGTGGACAATAAGAACCGCAGCTAGTGGATATGATTTTTATCACTTTGATTCTTCCTGATGCATTGCTTCCAGAACCTTTTCTAGTCCTCGTTTCTATCTGATCCATATCCTCTTTCTTTCTCTTAACCCACTCTCCTCATTCCTATCCATGGCTACTCTCACCAATTTCGCATTCAAACCATCTATCCCTCTTTCTTCCCGCCATAAGCTTATCCCACTTCATTCCCAGTTTTTCTCTAATTTACCTTTTCTGGCTGCTCATGATTTCCCAATCAGAGTACAAAATTCTCGTCAGACCCGATTTGTTACGAAAGCCACAGCGGCTCCCGGTGCTAAAAAAGTAGCAAGCGACGAAAGAGTTCAGAAAGTCCATAACACACAAGAATTCGACGAAGCCCTTCGAAACGCCAAAAACAGATTGGTCGTTGTAGAATATGCTACCAGCAACAGTTTCGAAAGCAGCAAAATATACCCTTTCATGGTGGATCTGAGCCGTAACTGCAACGACGTTGATTTCCTTCTCGTGATGGGCGATGAGTCGGAAGAGAGCAGAGCTTTATGCAGAAGAGAGAAAATCGAGAAAGTTCCACACTTTAGCTTCTACAAGAGCATGGAGAAGATTCACGAAGAGGAAGGTATCGGGCCCGATCGGCTTGTTGGCGATGTGCTATACTACGGTGACAGCCATTCTGAAGTGGTGCAGCTGCACAGCAAGGAGGATGTGGAGAAGCTGATTGAGGACCATAAGGTGGATCACAAGCTAATAGTGCTCGATGTGGGACTCAAGCATTGTGGACCCTGCGTGAAGGTGTATCCCACGGTGCTTAAGTTGTCGAGGCAAATGTCCGATACGGTGGCGTTTGCAAGGATGAACGGGGACGAGAATGATAGCTGCATGCAGTTCTTGAAGGACATGAACGTGGTGGAGGTTCCTACGTTTTTGTTCATCAGAGATGGTGAGATTTGTGGGAGGTATGTGGGTTCCGGAAAAGGTGAGCTTATTGGTGAAATCCTTAGGTACCAAGGGGTGCGTGTGACTTATTAGATGTTGGATTGATTTCTAAGAAAAAAAAAAAAAGGAGTACCAGGGCCAAATAGACTCACAGGGAGGGTGTTTTGGTGAAACTATTCTTTGGCATCATGCAAAAATTAATGAAAAAATATGCACTCCTATTACCAGGAAAAACTCATAGATAGTGTAACAATTTCAATATGAACTTATTGTGTAATATTGTATGGTGCATTCCGTAACAACATCAATTACAAGTTGCAGAAACTTTATCTAATTTTACTTTTCATTTCGCGTGTTGCTTTTATGTGTGACTGGGGGAGAGGTAGAGAGGATAAGCCCAATCATAAACCGGGCTAATTGGTGTTGTGATAATTGGGCTAAGCTCAAATCCTTTACCCATCAGAATGTAATTGGATTTTGAAAGAAAACCCATATTGCAAATTCAGCAAAAGAAAAAAAAAAAAAAAAAAAAAATAACAATTACTCGCTTCATGAAATGATCTGCTTCCCAACAATAGCACTATGTCATTGATAATGGATGGCACCTCACATGGCTTGTCTAATACAACCACATGCCACAGAGGTATAAAATGGTAAAAAGACCCATTAATTCTAAAAGAAAATCGGGATGTCACAAAAGTGGGTGTAAGTCTCATCGACAAACCCCAATTTGTTTAATTGCCGTAGTGTGTCCATCAATGTATAGCTTTGTGCTACCTATATATATAGGCAGGATTGCAAAAGCAACAACTGCATCAACTTTCATTTTTGATAGAGGTAGGGGATGCAATTAATACAAACCAGATTTCTGACCAAATGAACCTTACAACAAATTTCGAATTGACCCGGAAACCACTCAGTCTGAAAACTCACTTGCCTGACGGCACATTTGCAATTAATTGTGACAACTGGCTGGAGTAGGACTGGTAATCTGTATATCAAAAAACCAAAAATGACAAACAAGTTGGCTGACAACATTATGATTCCAGTATTTCTTCAACAACTAATCTTAGCTCATTGTAGTGCAAAAACGGCAAATTCAAAAGGTGAGACATAATTTTATTCAAATCATTGAGAATTAAGTATTTTCCAATAATTTATCTTCCTAGGTCTTTATTTTGTTTTAATCTTAACTATTTGTAAATAATCGAGTAAGGAAAAGGATAAATTTCCCTGGAAATCAATTCAAGGCCTATGTGAACTGTTCAATTTGATGGTAAGTTTTTGTCGTGTAAGATAATGTCAACAGCGTGGCTGTCCTTCTTTGGTTCTCATGACAAAAAGGCGGTTTAAAACAATATATAACTAAACTATTTAAACCAATGCGTCTGTAACTTCGATAGCATCGCACGATTAGGCCCTGTTTGGATGGTAAGTAATTGATGAGGCATTTGAGAAATTTATATAGTTCCAATAATAATAATAATAAAAGGTTGATGACATTCTGATTTCAAATAATGTGTGCATTGCCTTAGAACCTATGTTGCACGGACACCGGAACACGGATACGGGGACACGGAGACACGGACACGGGGACACGGCATTTTCAGAAGTGTCGGACACAGGAACGTTTCTGACACGCGGATACGGCTATCATATGAAGTGTCGGTGTATCGTAGCTTAGAACCATACTCAAATTAGGAAATTGGATTAGTCGACACCAAATTTTAGAACCGTGGCAAACCTAACCATAATTCAAAGTATTCATGGGGAATTTTCCTCATATAGTAAAACGCATTTACATGGGAATTTGAATTTTATTACGAAGGTTGCATTAAAACGCCATTGTTTTTAACTCCGAGAAATAAAAGGATATACCAGAATTATTTACGTCAAACCACTTCTTTGCTGCATTAAAATTCGTATAATTATGTTTGACTGAATTTATAACTATCACGATGGTTTCTTGGATCTATTAGCACTTCCTTTCAAGCAACCTTTAGCCCTTCCCAATGCCACCTTTGAACTTGAAGATAAGAGCAATGAATCAAAACCAAACGAAATTTTTACAAAATTTCACATCAATTCTAATCTGTACTCATTCTTTTCTACACAGAAGACACTTGCCTACAAGCCAAATACGTTTCTGTTATGCCACATCTATCTGCACTGTAAAAATTATCCAAGAGAAGAAATTAACAAAAAAACCAGAAAACAAGCAAATCTGTCTTCTTCTTCTTCAAAAGAAAATAAAAATGAAATCAGCTTGTTCTTTTCACTGTGTTCAATTGAAGAGGCCTTGGTGGTTCCATGGTTCTTCTCTTCCATAAATTAATTTCTTTCCTTGGCTGCAACGGCACATCTACACCGCGGCCGCCGCCACCAACCAAAATAGGCGCGGAGAAAGGAATAATGACCTCCAGCTCTTCTTCACCACCACTCTCCACCCTGTCTTCATCGGAGTGATATTCATGGTGGTCTATCTCTTCTGCAGGCGCCACCTGAGCCTTCCAATCAAAATTAGCAAACGTATCACGTCCACTAGCAAAACGCTTCATCTGGCTCAGATTCGCTGCAGGTGCAGCTCTATCAGGAACCATTACTTTTTCACCATCAGACGCATCAGATTTTCTCCCGGCAGGTTTCGCACCATGATGGAATATCTTCTTAAACGTTGACTTATGCTTCCTTACCTCTTTCGGAATTGAAGATCTGGGACTATCAATTACGGGCTTATTATATTTTGGCAATGGCATGCTCTTAACCTTCTTGATCTGCTTCTTCTTGTGCTTGATTTGTCCCATGCACGATACTTTTGGTGAAGTTGGTTCTTGAGAATCAATTCCTCCATCTTTCGGTTTTCTTCGTGCTTCGGCCGGAATCAAGGGACCGGAGAATCCCCTCCCGCCGGGATTTTTAAACCATCTGGTTGTGTTATCTGTCCTTTTGTGATCCCTACCTGGGCTAAATGGAGGGTTTTGGAATGTCACTGTGACTGCAGCAGCTGCTCTTGGTAGCATCTTCAAAATCCTATTCTTCAACTTAGGCTGTTGTTTCTCCATTATTAGAGTTCAAAGAGAGAAATTGTTGGAATTCGATTCTATTCAAAGGGGAGATTATGATATCTTATATATGTTGAAGTGGGTTAAAACTTGAACATGGCAAAGGTCATTGAAGGTTGTATATTTGACTTTGTCAAGAAAAGTGGGAGACAGAAAGGGTTTGGTCAAATAAAATCGGTGCGACTAGGCAAACCCGCTTTACTTAATAAAATCGGTGGTTTTATTATTTTATATGGGGGTTTTGGTAGCAATTAAAGAACAGGTTGCGTTTCACGAACTGAGTCCGGGATCAAATTTTTGAATGGAGAAAATTAATTTAGAAACAAAACTCGGTATTTTTATGTGAAGTTGCCGTTTGTGGAGTTTGATTTGTCTTCATCTGACTTGTTGAGTTTCGATCATTGATCATCAAGCGTGACGCGCGGCTTCCCAAAAAAAATAAGATAACGACGACCATATAAGGGATTGAAAAAATAAGACCAAACGCTATAGACACGTGGATT
The DNA here is from genome assembly GCA_026873985.1 of Saraca asoca. Lineage (NCBI taxonomy): Eukaryota > Viridiplantae > Streptophyta > Magnoliopsida > Fabales > Fabaceae > Saraca > Saraca asoca. The sequence goes on from JANHAO010014384.1 coordinate 8,631, forward strand.
TTTACCTAGTAGAGTATTAGATTAATACTAAATTTATCAGGTGCTTTCACTGTGTAAAACACACCAAATTAAACTTTGACTTCCTCGTTTTCTTCTATTGAGTTAATTCCGATTAATTTCTGACATATAGAGCCAATTTATTCTTTTTTTTCCCAACTATCTTCATGTTTACTTCAGTGATTTTTATTTTGCATGATTAATTGACTGCCTTTAATATCTGAACATATTATTGAAATACTACAAAATTAGCTAAACCAACCTTACATGATGTAATGTACGTAACACACAATAATTTTTTGTGGTTGATAACCAACAATGAAAAGATTCTACCTTCAATCTTCTCCTCTAACACCCCCTCTAGCGCCAGAGGTGAATAGCGTTTAATAATAATAAAAAAAAATCAACTACTTGTATTTCTATACAATATGAACACTCCAATAAAAAAAAGTCTATCTATATTAACAACTTATTAATGTATTATTATATTAGATAATAATATTTATCGGACCAGACCTATTGCATTATGGCTTATGAATATCGTGCTTAGTTTATGTGGGAAAGTTGTTGGAAATTCCGAAATCGCAAAATAGTAGAAGCCTTCCTCGTAAAATCTTATCTGATCACTAAAAAGAGTTAAGCCGACAATGAAAATTCTGATCTCCAGCCAACATTTGATTTCCAAGTTGGACTTGAAAATAATTGTGTATACAGTGATTAGTGAATCCAAGTCATGATGGATCTATAGCGTATCTTTTCTTGTTTCAAGTTTTGTATAGATTTAAAATGTAAAGTGTATGTTCGAATAATTTATAAATTATATAAATTTAGTTTGCAATAATTTTTTTGTTACAGTTTTGGTACCCAGAGAAAAGTATTAATTTTGGTTTTTACCAACTACCAAGTGCCGTGTGCCCCTTGGGCAATATGTTTAGTAAAAAATGCATAGAGATAATTTTTAATCGTGAAGATCCGTATTATTTTAAGCCATCGTTGTTGACAAAACTTATACTAGTATGATGCCCAACTTGTTGGATATAATCAAAGATGAGAAATACGAAGCGGTCCAATATATTGGAATTGTACTCAGTATTGTAGCAGAAGGAGTATGGCAATCAAAAGCGTAGACTTCAAGTTAGGCGCTGAATTTTATATTTATCATCTAGGTAGGACTAGAATAATGTGATTATATTTATTATGATTGAGAAATGGCAAATTTTAAGCTAAAGCAGGAATTACATCATCAATCATCTTTCTACTAAGAAAAAGGTTTAACCACTCTCATCTTGATAATATCATCTACCACTCATTTTCTCCCCCAAGCTTGTTAGCACAAACTATAATATAATAACTAATAAAGAAGGCAAAAGGGAGGGATTTCCAACTTCTTCAAGGCACAGAATATATTGGATTCTTGCTCAACCGTTGCGAAATTTGTAATTTTTTAAAATTCTACTCAAGGCAAATAGATAATCCGTGGGCAGGGCAGAGGGAGGGGCCAGGGGTGGTTTTGGCCCCAAACCTTCTCGTCTTTCCTTATATATATTAACATAGTATTATATATTGTGACTTCTGTAAAATTTAAAAATATAATTATAGATTTAATCATAATAAAAAAAATCATATGTTTATGTTATAAAAATATATTTAAAAAAAATAGAGATATAAATGCAATGTGTATTTTTTTTTTTTGTCTTTTCCTCTTCTTGCCAAATAAGAATTCTTTTATTATATTGTACCTTATAAAAAACTTCACTTATATTTTTTTACATTATACAAATGATACAATTGCATTAGAATTGTCATTATTTACATACTATTTGTTGTAATTTTGTTATCCTAAACTTTCATGATAAAAATTTTATATATGTCTAATATATATATATATATACATACATACTAACAATATTATTAAAATAATTATCTTTTTACAATTGTATAAATTTTTATTGAATTTTTTTAATAAAAACCTGAATAATTTGCATGTTTCAACCCTTATAAATAAATTTTGATAATTTTATTCAATGTTTTATAATCTATTTATATAATTATTTTTTTAAAAAAAATTACAATATCTTGCATCAAGAGCATTAGACTTTATTTAATGAATTATAATCTTTTTATACACGACCTCCCGAGATAAAATTCTTCACTCCGCCTTTGTGGACAATAACATGCGACTTTTCATCCATATTTTACTATGCCTCTCTATTTTTTTTTTCTGTTGATTTTTTAATTCTAGTCAACGCAAATAGATAATCTGACGTAAGAACATATAATTTTCCATCTATTTTTTACTCTTTTTTTTTTTTTTACCAATCATTTGGTTTGTTGTTAAAACCATAAAAAAAAAAAAATTACTCTTCAATTAACTAATATATGTTCCAACGTTTTATTAATTCATCATCACATCTTGTTTTGCAATTGGATGCAAGTAAATCATTATTAACAGTTCACACATGCTCCCCTGAATTCGCATTGCAAACCACTTACACCTATATTATTGGATATCGTACTCTCTTACATTTTGCAATTTGAGCATTCATCAATGGCCGAAAATATTTTGGACTTGTCACCATGAAACAGACACCAAGAAATTATATCATCCAACACTTATAATGACCTGATACCAATTCTTATGTTTAACTTCAAATGACAGAGTCACTGAAAAATCTTTGGAAAATCGTTTTACTTGGATAGTTGAGTCATCCAGTATGAGTTGCATCACGCATTTTGTAACATATCGTTCCAAAATCTATTCCATTCATCGCAGATGAAAAACAAAAATTATTTGATAACATGAAACATGTCCAGACCCACAAACAAAGACTCTCAGGTACTGCCTACAGAAAGGAAACGAGAAGATTCCAGATGAAATACAAACAACATAATAATAATAATAAAAAGAAACATTTAAAAGCCAACAAATTGTGGCATTTCTGGGTTTCTCTCTTCCTTTCCTTATTGTTTCAAATTGGAAGGATTCCCAAACAGTGCCGTACTAACACACAATCTGTTTGCTGGCCTCCTAATACATCACAGAATCCGAAGCTAGAACTTATCAACCAGAGCAAGCTTATCAATTTCACTAAACTATCCCGTCCGCAGTAAAAGATAGCACTGCCTCCTGCGTGTAGGAGCGACATCTGTCTATTTTTGAGGAAAGTAAAACTTGTATGGAGACTCCATGAACTAAAGGAAAATGCTGCTAATGTGCACAAGAATGATTGTTTCTGGGTCCATTTTTTCACAGTTCCTTCAGCAAAAGCTAACAGTTCAGATGAATTTACAGCACTGATAGATGAGTAAATTACAACAGCTCACGTTGACGTAGCACCTTAGAAGTTTTGTAAATTGGCATTTAAACAACAAATGTTCCATTTAGTTTCCAGCCCTGCCACATAGAAAACACTTACAAGCTTGAATGAAGTGCTTCAAACTAATCTTAAAACCCAGGATAGCCCATACTCCACCAAAGTAATTAATGCCTCCTGAAAAATTTTCATTTCACTTCGTAAAAGTTTCCAAGAATATGCAATTCTCCAAAGGGCATTGTCCGCAACCTGAAGGTTGTGCAAATCAAATTAGCTATATATAAAGAAAATGTACCATTTATAGCTGTGCATCGTATCATATCCAATTATTATTGATGTGATTGTTAATGAAAAGTATACAGAATAATCTTCGGACAATTTTTATCAAGTTTGAACCTCTAATCGCTACCTTTAATTAAGCAGAAGATTGTTAACAACACAATCAGCGTCACCAATATAATCGTTATACCTATAAGAATAACTGCAAACCGAAAAATTAGGTGCATATACTTCATTTAGGGAAGGGAGAAAATAACTCTATCCAAGGCCCTAAGACACTAAACCAGCATATTAACTCCAGGACAGCAAGTTAGCAATAACAATTTGAACCTCTAATATGCAAAAAAAAAAAAAAACAAAAACAAAAGGCAGGTGATATTACTGACAAAGCTTAGAAACAAATATCATTTTCATACCCATCATGGTAATGAGCAAATACTGGCCCCAAGTCTTGCATTATAGTATGAATGAAAACTAGTCTTATTCTGCTCGTTGATTTGAATAACAACAATAAAGTTACTTCTACAAAGGGCGTTGGACAAATCCCCTATCAACCATCATTTCCACCAACTCCTCATGCTTCTTTAACTGTCCCGCCTTCCTCAACTGTTCCAGAACACTCCCATAAACTGAGAGATTTGGTTTCAGGCATTTTTCTTCAACCATTTCGCGCAGTAACTGGTATGCTTTGTTCCAATGCCCCATCCCACAATACATTGAGATCAAAACTCGATAAGTATTCACATTAGGTTCGACTTGATTTTCATCCATTTCCTTCTTCATTTTCAGAACCATATCAGTAGATTTTGAGTTGGCAAACATATTCATCAGTATATTATAAGTCAGTGTATTAGGCTGACACTTCAGTTCCTTCATTTTAGCATACATCCGATGAGCACCATTTACATCATTCAACTTCGCTATGCATCCAAATATTAAATTGAAAGTAGATGCATTTGGAGCACACCCTTTCTTAACCATTGAATTGAGAACTTTCAGAGATTCCTCAAGATTCTCATCTCTACAATGACTCTCTATCAGGAAATTATAGGTAATTGTATCAGCAGGACAATTAAGTCTCCTCATTTGGTTGTAAATTTGCAAGACCTTTTCTGTCCGCCCAGCTTTCACATGAACCCGCATCAGATTATTGAAAGTAATCGAATTAGGATCACAACCTGCATCTATCATCTCTGAGAAAACATCATGTGCACGAGTAATTTGTCCAGATCGACACAGCGTGTCGATCACAGTGCTGTAAGTATAAACATTAGGCTTGATTCCACCCATCTTCATCTCCCTGAATACACGTTCAGCCTCTGAAATATTACCAGCACGGCACCACCCATTAACCAAGCTAGTATATACTATAACGTCAGGCTCAAATTTATGCTTCAAACTGTCAAAGAACTCCTGAGCTTCGCTTGCTCTCCTCTTCTTGCATAGACTACTAATCACAATTGAAAATGCAACCTTATCAGGCTTGCAACCATAATCTTCCATACGATTAAACGTGTGCACCGCTTCTGCAGCCAATCCAGCTCGAACATACCGTCGGACGAGAATGGAGAATGTCTCAATGCTTATTTCAACATTTCTAACCTTCATCAAATCAATCATATGCCAGGCTAAATCAAAGTGCCTCAGCTTTCCTGCAAGGTCAACCATCTCATTATAGGGCTCAGGCGAGGAAGGAAATCCCTCGCGGGTCGTGGCCCAGTTAAAAAAAGCCAGCGATTGTAGAAAGGGGATGCCATGGCGAACCCCACCACATTTCTCAATAACCGCGCGAACAATTGAGGGTGAAACTGGACCAATAGCGGAAATTCTAGAAAAATCCAGGGAGAGATTAGCTATGGTGAAATTGGGGGACGGTGGAGCGGAGTTTGGTTTAGGGTTTTTGCGATAATGGTCTTTGATTAAAGAGTGAAACTTGTTGATTAATTGGCTTTCTTCAGGTGATAAATTAGTGCTTGGGGAAATTTCCGTGTTCGCATCTGCGTCCTCTTGGAGATGAGCTTCTGAAATTGAAGCTGCAGAAGTGGAAGTAGAAGAATAGGGCTTACAGAGGAGGAAAAGAGAGCGGTGCAAGCGTACCCTAGAATTGATTAAGGCCATGGATGGATTTGTTCAGACACTTCGCTTCAAGCTTCAACTCGAAGAACAGAGCTGCCAACAGCTAAATCAGAGTGGACAAACAAATAGCAACAGTAAGTCAGGAACCACCAAGAACGTCGTTATGGGCGGTTCGTCTCCAGTGGCGGCTTTTGAAACTGAAATCCTTCCCGGGTTCTGTTGTTGCGGCCTATGCGTAGAACTTTAGAGGCCTCTTGCTAGTAGGATTTAGGGAGACCAATGAAACATAGAACACCTAGGGCAGAACCAGAGCTAGCAATTTTTTTTTTTTTTTTTTTGAAGGGTAATGGTCTTATATTCTTCATAGGAGGTTTCTATGGTACAAATTGTTGTATTGTATACAACACAAATTGGTTGTTGGATTTCGGACACATGTTCAAGATAAAGTGCGAGTACTGCTTGTTGTTGATAATGAACAAAAATCAAGTTCTTTTCCAGTTACTCCTTTAAAGATTTCTAGTTTCATAATAGGTACAATCGAATTGACAAAAACAGTGAACACATACATTTGATCGAGGGCTAGAACCTCTTTAGCAGTGGTGAAGGCAAAGAAAACATGGATGGAAAATCATCGATAATTGGACAAGGTTGGATTGCTAGGTTGAAACTAAGGGGACGTTTGATACACTGATTTTTTTTTTCATTCCTAGGAATTATGTTTCCTGGGAATCATATTTCTTGGGAATCATGTTTTCTGGAAATGTTAAAAATGTGTTTGGTTTACTTTAAATATTCCTGAGAATGTTAGACATTCCTATGTTTGGTTCTAATATAACTTTCTTGGGAATCTTGGTATTTTTGTCCAAAATACTCCTATCTATTTTAAATTAAAAAATAGAGAGGATGAGAGAGAAAGTGAGAGAAGGGATGAGAGAGAAAGTGAGAGAAGGGATGAGAGAGAAAATAAGACAGAGGATGAGAGAGAGTGAGAGAGGGGATGAGAAAGAAAGTATGAAACAGGGGATGAGAGAGAAAGAGAGAGAGTGAGGAAGGAT
>JANHAO010014385.1:0-15394 GCA_026873985.1 Saraca asoca
TTTTTTTTTTTTTTTTTTTTTTTTTTTTTTTTTTTTTTTTTTTTTTTTTTTGGTTGTTTTTTTTTCTTTTTTTTTTGTTTTTTTTTTGTGTTGGGGGGGGGGGGGGGGGGGGGAAGGGGGTTTGCATCCAGAGTTGGTAGGGCCTTTTTAATTCTATAAGCATCAAAGATTTCTATATGGCTTTGGTTTAGTTGTTAGCACTTCCTTTGCTTTTCATACTCATTATCCAAGTTCACTTTGATATACAGTCTGTGCAGTCTTTTTATTACCTGCGTTGGGTTTTTCTAGCTTTAGTAATACTGCAACCTGACTCCACATTTTTATGATTTCACAATGTTCAGCTTTTAGATGAAAATAGATGGTACAACTTTGATGACAGCCACATATCACCCATAAGTGAAGATGAGGTCAACACTGCTGCCGCATATGTTCTTTTCTACCGGAGGGTGAAGACTGGCAATGCTTCTGTTGGCAATGGGGCTTAGTCCTGCATGGTTGGTGTTATTGTTATGAGCCAGAAGCATATTCCAATGACATGTTTGGCTCTTGCCCTCTTCCATAGGCATGTATTCTTCAAAAGCTATATAAACAGCATGTATATGAGTTGTTGGCCATTCTAAATTTATCTAGTGAGGGAAGCTTTCCCATATATGGCTAGAAACATAATAGAAAAATGAGTTGTTGGAGGCATGTTGGAGGCTGAGGCCTACTGAAGTCTATGAACTTGAACTGGCATCATGAAGTAGAATAAGCAAAATACAAATATGTTTGGAACCAACTTCCACATAGAATTCAATTTGAGTTTGTCTTGTAGAAATTGTAATTTTAGTAAAGTTGAAATTCATTCCTATAACGGAGAGTTCAACTGAATTTCTATGTTTGGGGTTCATATTTAATTCATAGATAATTCATTTTTTACAATTGTATCCTTAACTTTCGACAATCCTGTTGGTGTTTTCCAGTAAATTAGCTTGTTCATTCTTGCAATTCATTATTTTTTAGGAACCAATTTTATAGCCAAAAGAAGTCTGCAGGCTTTACATGCATAGAAGGATCATATTTTTATGTCAAAAGCAAGCGTACAAGTGCAGATACTGAAAGTCTGAAACCATCTTGCAGTGTTCAATGTGCAATTTTATAGCCATAAATTAAAAGGCCTTCACCCTTCTATTAAGTTACATTACATATATGTTTCAAAATTTTACAAATAGTACACTTTGAATTAAATCAGCTCAGTGTATTAAATATATTGACAAGAAGCATTCTTCCTAGCTATGCCGGTTACAAATTTATTCATCTTTGGAAAGTTTTCTCTCTTCATCCTCCTTACCACCATTTACTTTTCACTCAAGATTTTCTCTCTAGTCTGCTCCATGTCATCTTCCTTGCTCATTTCACTGTTTTCTTCCAATGGTTTGCGAGTGTAAAACTTAGCACATATGACAAAGTAAAACAAATTTATAACTTGAATCCCACTTACAAGCAAGAAATAGTACTCCAATCTTCCCCTATTGAGGTTCCAATTAGGCAGCCAATTATTCTCTTCCTTGCCAGAAAACTTGTGAACCAATGTTACCAGCAAAGTACCCACATAGCTTCCCATGGCTATGGCCACACAAAATAGAGCCGTTGCACAACTCCTCATGCTTGCAGGTGACTGATCATAGAGAAACTCCAAATGCCCAACAGACATGAAAACTTCAGCCCCCTCATGAATTACAAACTGAGGTGCCAACCAAAACACACTGCTAGGAATAGGTTCACCTGGTTTATCCAACAAGTGGTGTTTGGCTGCAACTTTTTTCCTCTTGATTTCAACCAGTGCTGCAACTATGGTGGCTATGATGTTAACCAAAAGACCTACTGCCATTCTTTGTAGGCATGTTATGCCAGAAGGATTGCCTGTGAATCTGCAGGCGATGGGAATGAAGAAGTGTTCATATAGAATGACGCCCGACATCATTGTTAGTACACTGAAAATGAACATACTTGCTGGTGGAATTTGGAATGAGGGAGATAGGAAGCGATCCATGGAGCGAGCTTGCTGTATGACAAAGCTGTGGTTATGTGATAAAGCTGCTACTAGTAGTATCCCAGAAGCCCAGATTGGAAGCACTCTGACGATGGATTTTAGCTCCTCAACTCTGTGGACAGTGGATAATCTCCATAAGTTTGGTGGTGTATTTGGATCATTGGCTTCATCATCTTTTGCTATTGCAGCTGTATCCAACCATCTGAAAAATACAAGATTCAAAGAGCAATCAGCTATTGAATGTATTTGGAAAATGAAAAGAAAGTTCACGAGTATTTGTATCTAGGATAAGAAAATGGGCACTTATAATCTTGCACAAGGAGTTGAATGTGTTTGGATGCACCTTCAAGAGACAAAGTCAAATCTTTGGTCATACTTTAGCCTACTTGATCTTACTATTAGTTGAGGCATTTTATTAAGCACTCAAGAAATGTGAAACCAATTTCTAGCCAGTGTAATTAAATCAAACAAATGCTCAATATTAGCGAATTAGCTTGTTCGCTAATAATCATATTAAAACAAAGTAGAAGGAGTCATATCAAAATCTACCTTTTATCTGGAATTATGCTGGTCACATAATTAATATCACTCATAACTTGTTATAATAAATCCAATTGTGGATCCTAGAGATTAGTGTGGACCCATAATTCTATCTGGTTGTAAGCACATAAATTCGATCCTTATCCCTTGTATGCCACTACTTCAAAGGGGCGCATGAATATACCACTTTGACCAAACCGCATAGTGACAATATCGCTCATAACTAACTCTCAACTAAATGAAAGTGTGAGCCTACACATCAGTTAAGTCCACACCCACGTCTAGCTGTGAGTAAAATAGTCATACAACCCACGAATTTAAAGTTAAGAAAAAGCAGTGACGTACTTGAACTGATCAGTGTGTAAAAGCCTTCCTTGCAAAGAAATAGCAGCATCAATCTCCTTGTTCTTATACAAAAGCTTGGAGTAGTCATTTGGAAGAACCTCCTTCCTCTTCTTCACAGCAGCAACAATGACTTGAGCCAACCTTACTATAGGACTGCCCTCAGCCTTATCTTGTTTATAAAGTGGTGCACCCATCACACAAAGGCTATGATAGAGATAAGCATAACGATGGCTGGAATGCCAAGCCCAAAAGCCCAGCTCTTCTCTTGAATGCACATCACAATAGTCAAAGCGCAAATTGGAGCCAATCCTGTGCTGAAGTACTACCAGTTGAAGAGATTCCATTTCCTGGCTGCCACACCATTTTTGGTCATATCAAATTGTGCTGCTGCAAAAGGCACAACACAATGATGCCTCCTGAGCCAAGAGCTGTGAGAAGCAGAGATACATAGAATATTGACAATTGTGAGAATGTGGCTTGTTTGCATTCCTCTTGAAAGTGGCGTGGAGGAGGGCGCAGAGATGGCAGTCTTGCTGATACAGTGATGCTAATCAATCCCTATGCCACGGAGCAGAAGAGTATAATAAAAAGCATTACTACTTATATTTTATTTATTTATAACTCATCTCACTGTAAAATTGAACTCCCTACTCTACTGTAGGGAGTTGTGTAACGGAGAGAGAGTGCAACAGGGCCCGCCTGAAGCAAGACTGAGCCCCACTACTCTCTTTAGGGGACCCTTGCAGTGTTACAGAAGATCCTAGGCTATTCACAATATACAATTATATCAAACTACTACCACTTTAATATTTCAAGATTGTGCTTTGTAAAAAACAGGAAAAATTACAAAGCAAGTGAGACTAATAAGAGTATTATTTTTTCAAATGTAAAATCTCTCAATCCACGCACCAACAAGAACATGGCAAGCAAATTGTTTTCAATCTTATAATTTATAAATGAGTAAAATAAGATTGATTTTTTTAGAGAACTTTTTAATTTATGATATACAATTCAAATTATGTTTCATGTGATGATATTAATACCGCTGCTTAAATTTTCAGCATAAAAGTCTTAAAAATTAATCATCATATCTACTAATAAGATTTTAATTCTGATATTCCCACTTAGTAACTGTATTGATCTCAAGTTGTAGCTAGCTAGATAGATTGAAGGAGAAAGGTATGTACCAGTTCAAAGATGATAGAACCAACAACAATAGTCCAGAAGGGTCCAGCAAAAGAATCAGCAATCAAATCACCAAAGAGTGGGGCGAAGTTATAGACTCCACCGAAGTTTGTGAGAATGTTGGAAGCTGGCACGTTTGGCAAATGAAGCTCTTTGGTCAGATAACTTATCAAGTTTGCATGAAAACCCAGTGATGCAAATCTGTCACATATTTCATTTGCTGCAATTTACATAGAAAAAGATTCAACACTCAGTACTTTTCTCGTCAACTTCGGCTTATCAGCAATTCTGAAGAAGAAAAATCAACACACACACTTCTGATGCCTCCTCGTTGACTATCATGTTGTTCCTCTTCTTTCTCGAACATATCGCTGGTGGCCATAATGCTCTTCTATGCAATCATCTGCTTGTTCATATATCTGAGCTCCTTCCTGTCTGTTCTTATGGTAAACATGAACACAAACACAACTAATATAATAGAGAATTCCTGTCATAATAGTAATAATAGTTATATGGATCTTCCTAACCAATAAATTCAATGAACAGGTTAAAGTGTATTTATATTTTCTTGAAATGTGAGTATGTAACATTGATATTTAATGTGATTTAAAACTTTTCTTTATGGAAGTTTCTACCTGTGCTTTAAGTTGTTTTTGAAATTTTAAATTAACATTCAAAGTTGATAAAAAGGATTACTTGACATGTGAATGTGTTTCTTACCATAGTAAGTTACACAAATGTGATGATGAGTAATACTTGTGATTTTCATTTTAAACCACTAACAATTTAAAATATAAAAAAATTAGTAATATAGCAAAAATTGATTGAATGCATTTCCTCCGTCCTTGCATGCATAAAAATTTATAAATTTCAGATCTAAAATAGTCCAAAATATATAAGTCTTGGGTTATGACCATTTGATTGGATTGAGAATCAATCAAGCAAGCCTAGTCCCCAAAACACCAACTTATACACTACTCCTTTATATAAACTAAGGTATGCATTTCTAAAAATAATCTTTTTTATTCTTATTTTCATTTTATCTTCTTTTACAAAGTCATTAACTTAATCATTAGAATGCTCTCTAAAAATCTGATTCCAATAACTTGTATTCTTATTTTGCAGATCTTGAAAATCAGGATGTCAATGTTCATTTTTAAATAGGGATTTCACATTATTTTTAATAATATAGTGGATCTCGTGGTAAGATTCAATTACAAATATTAAAAAAAATATATAATTGTAGCATTGACTTTACCGTTACTATCATGATTTGTGATTGTAACCATTGTTGCTGTTACTGTTACTGTCATATTTGCAGTTTTCTCTTTTTCTTTGAGGTCATTCTTTTCCACCAACTGGCTGATAAAGAATACACTAAAAGCTTTTCAGATCATTACTGGAACGTAAATGTGGATGTGAAAATAATATTGGAGGGAAGTAAGAAGCTGATGGCCTTTGGTCATGATAGAGGTGAATCAGAAATCAAGTAATCGGATGACTTTACTGGGTGGTTAGCGTAAATTGTCCTTGGGTTCTCACACTTCTCATGATATCTAGAAGAGAATGGCAAATCTTCTGTTTTAACTGTTTAGATGGAGAATGACACAGTCCAAAATAAGTGATAAACTAATTGAACCATTTGATCATGACTATTCGATTGGGTCAAGAATCGATCCAACAACCCAAGTCCAAAATATCAATTTATACATTACTCTTTTATATAAACTAAGTTATGTACTCTTGATAAGGATTTCATTTCCATTCTCTTTTTATCTTCTTTTTCAATATTATTAACTTGATCATTGAAGTGTTTTTCGGAGTCCCAACTCTGATCACTTGTATAGTTCTTGAAGATATAAATTTGTGTGTGTGAGAGAGAGAGAGAGAGAAATTTAATAGCATCCCCAACCTTAACAAACATAAATCAAACCAAAATTGTTCTTATTCTCATTGATATTTTAATTTTAAGGTGTAAAAAACTATACTTTTATTTTAATCCTTCACTAATTTAATTTGTATTAATTTGGTTCTTCAAAAAATTTTAATATCCATTTAGTTCTTCAATTATTCACTTATGCTTAAAAAAATTTCTCAAAAGATTTTAGTATCAATTTAATCTTTCACTTATTTATTTATGTTCAATCAAATCCTCATATTAACTTATTGTTAAAATAATTAATAAAATTATTGATAGAATAATTAATTCTTTTATAGTGGGAATAATAAATACATGACTACAGTAACATCATCATATTTTTACTTGTTAAATGACTATATAATTAATATAATTATATTTATGTTAATTACGAAGGAATATTATATTTCTTTTAATTTAATAAAGTTATTATATTAATATTTTAAATTAAATAAATTTATCATTTGAATTTTACTTCATATTTTAAAAAAGTATTTTCGTAATATATTAATACTCATGTTATTAAATTATAAATTATGTTATTTAAAAATTTAAATTAATTACTTTATGTCAGAAGATTTAATTATTTAATTCATAAAAATTCATATATTATTATAATTAATATATTATTTTAAAAAAAAATATATACATTTCAAAAAATTTTATGAAATTTTAGAAATATTTTAAATTGAAATTGTGATAGATTATCAAAAGTGGTAAAAATTTCAAAAAATTAAATTAGAAATTAGTTATAGATAATTTAAATAAATAATTTATTATTAAAATAAATAAATTAAAAAATTCTATCCACAATTTGAATTGAAATAAAAAATAAAAAAATATCTTTTCACTTACCTTCTCTTAGGAAAGTAAAAGATACTTGATACGTAATAACATTTAAATGAAAATGAGTGCTACAACTTTTATAATATTTAAAAAATTAAACTTGCTTTTATATGTAATTAATATTTATTTTATTTTATATTAGTGAAAAAATTAAAAGAATAAAAATAGAGGCATTCAAAAGAAGTATAAAACTATTCAAAATTTTGATAATATTATTAATTATGAAGTATGGATGGGATAGAATAGAATAGGAATGAGAATGAGAATGAGAATAGATAAAAAGTTTATTTGGTATGTCTTATGGAATGAGAATGCCCACTTCTTATAGGAAATAGCCGATCCATCAAATAATTGAATTTCTATTCTATCGTAAAAGCAATAGAATGAGTCATTCTGTCATTCATATATTGATATTTTTACACCCTTACTTCCTATTTTTTCATATATTATAAAATTATTCTTATATTAATAAATAATAAAATAATATCATTTTTAATATTTCTATGACATAAAAATATTTTGATAATTATATTTTTAATAATACAATTTAAAATAAGATATTTTATATTATTTATAAAAATTATTAAATATAAAATAAAAATCAATAAATTAAATTTTATTTATTGACATATAATATGGTCAAAATTATAAAAAAATGATTAGTATATTTGAAAAAAAAAGGGAATGAAATGTTATATGAGTTGAAAATTTGAAGTTTTACATTTTTTTTATTACTTTTAGGTAAATATTTTTATTATTTTCTATCATAAAGATATTATTGTAATTGCTTATTTTTTTTCATTCCATTCCTATAATGTTTTGCTCTACCTAACGTAAAAATGAAATAAAATGTTTATTTTATTCTTTATCATTTCAAATATAATTATGAAATTATTATTTTATTCCATACGTTTCCTATTCTCATTCCCGTTTATGTTCTCATTCATATTTCAATTTATTCTATCTAATTAAACATAACGTTAGTGAAAGAATCTATTTGATCTCCTTTATCCCACAAATCTCATTAGAATTCAGAGAACCGTGAAGTAAAATAAAAATAGGAAAAGAACCTAAGCATTACAATTCAGAAATAATATTAAAATAATTTCAAACATAAATAAAAAAATTAAATTTATATATAATTATTGATTAGTTCAAATTTTTTTATTACTTTTATCTCAAATTGATTAGATACTTAATGTAACATAATAAATTTATAAACTTATATTTAAAATATTTCAATATTGTTATTTAATAAAATAAAAAATATATATTTTTAAAATCTTGAAATAGGACGGAAACTATAATCTGTCGAATGGGGTAAGTTTTCAGTCCGTTCCATTTTGACAGGCCAAGAACTTTCCCATTGGAATAATATTATATATGACCATTTATAATCCAACAGTAAAATGGATAGAAATCACATTCTACAAAATATTATGCAATTTAAATGATTCTGCTTAAACACATCAAAACATTATCGCGTTGTAAACGATTTAATGTGCGCCATGATCTCATCGTTTGGTGGCTAAAATTCAATAATTGAAATTTTCAAAATTTCTGTGAAGTACAAGACATAAAGTACTGTAAGTGAAGCAAATTGAAAGTAAGCCTATGGAAAATAGAGTTACTATTCGTCCATCATCAGTCATTACATTATCTGTTAATTAATGCAGCATTAATGGTTAAATGATTTACCTTTAAAAATAAATAGTTACAATTTATTATATTTATTAATTTTTTTATTCAAAAATAAATACTTATAATTTATTATAAATATTTATTAAAAATAGATAATTTTAAAAAAATAAACATATTATTGTTACTTACTATTATTATTATTATCATCATTGTTTATGTTATTATTTCTTATAAATTGATTATGGAAGAAATTTTTTGCATCCTTAGTGTCAATTAACTAATTGAAAAAGTTGAATTTCCTATCATTTTAAAATTAATTTTTTTAGGATAAAAAAATTAATTCAAATAATTATTTATTAAATATTTAAAATAATTAATTGACCTAATCAAAATAACTAAAACTTCTTAAATTTTATAAACATATTCGAAATACACAAAATCTTTATAAATTTGATGTATTGATAGATATTATTTTTAGATTTATTTTTATTCTTTCAAGTTTAATTTGTTTGTTTGAGAAATTTTTACTAGACACAGCATACTTAATACAATCTTCACAACCCCTTTTATAATCTTTATCTTACAAGAATCTAGTCAAGATTTAATTTTGAGTAATTTCATAAAATGAGATACAATATATTGAACGAACACTGACATGCAGACACGAACACAGGGACACGATATTTTCAGAAATATCGGTGTTGATAAGACACGTGAATACGACTGTTATATGAAGTGTCGGTGCATCGAAGGATACAATAATAAAGCCTTACACTAACATTATATGTTCCTTAACTCTCAAAGATTATACAAAAATATCCTAAATCATTCAATCCCAAACTAATAAATCAAAAATTACAAACAAAAGTTACTTCAAAGGTTTCTCTCAAAGATACTACAAAGAGACTTGTCACATCTTCAAATTGTATACAGGCAAATGAAGAACAATGTACATCGAAGAAAGACTTGGAAAAAATATCGAGCTCTTGAAGAATAGCCTTCCTAGTTGGGGGTAGGATTGCTTGAATGATTTGCAAATGAGGTGGAACACTTCTTTTATCGTAGAATTTGGGGAAGTAGCTGTTAGTCTCCAAATAACAACTTTATCTCGAAGATAACATTTGAATTATTTGATCATTGAAAGGAGTCTTCTGTCAAATCTCTATTAAGTAGGTTATTCCTTTTATTTGAACTCAACTTGATGAAATATAATTTCTTTCAAAATTGAAACTTTTCTTCAGATTTCTTATTCTTTCTATTGAAAAACAAATCTTTCCATTAAGGACCCTTTTTTAACCCCGAGAACAAGGTTTTAGCTTCATATATATATATATATATATATATATTCTAATTCCCACGTTTCAAACAAACATTTCAACTCAACATGAAGTGGGGTTTGGACAAAGAGCATCTGGCAGATATGCTTTAAGCCAGAAACTTTTTAATTAGGCAAAGCATAAGAACACAAGTATGCCAAGGCATAACATTAACAAAAGAAGTCTAAAACAAGACTTTCGTTTTGATGTAAGGACATGTGTTTGTAAAACTTGAAAACTGATTTGTTTTCTTAATGCAAAGAGCAACCTATTTAAAAGTATTTCAAACTTAACTTTGCAATAAAAAAACTGTATTTTTTATAAAGCATTCATCATCAAAACAATTTCAAATACAACACTAAAAAATATTTATCATTAAAACAATTTCAAACAAAACTTAACTTTGCAGTAAAAATAATATACAAGTGCATGAGTTTTTTTTTGGTAGTTCTTACAAAATTATTTTCATATGCTTTTACATGTTTTTATTCAGTATAATTTTGCATGCAAAAAGCTATAACTGCCTTGATAAGAATTATAATTTTGGAAATTTGGAAATAAAAATTTAACCTTTTTTCTAAAAGGCCAAAAAAATCAGGAATTTTAGGGGAAGAGAGTATTAATGGAGCGAGGATATCGCTTATTGGAGCGCAGATGAGTAGGACGTTGGCTCTCGGAAGGTCTCATCCAAATGAGATTGAATGGATAAGAGGGGGAATGACACACATCAACCATCCTTCAAATCTATCCCTATTAAGCTTTGCTTTCTGTAATGGCGACCTTCTCAGTTGCTCCAATTTCCTCCATTGTTTCTACTTCTAAATCGTCACCGTTTCTATCTCAATTCCGTTCATTCCGAGTTTCGGCTAATGACCACACCGAGCCAATTTCAGTCACTCGCTCCCATCACGCTCTCAGAAGGGAATTCCTTAAAGGACTCGCAGTTCAAGCTTTTCCTCTTGTTGTTCTGAAAGAGCAGCCTCCGGCACAGGCTAAAGAAGTTGAGGTTGGCGCTTATCTTCCACCTTCGCCATTGGACCCATCCTTTGTTCTGTTCAAAGCTTCTCCCAAAGACACTCCCGCGCTTCGAGCAGGTACATTGATTTTTTTTTTTTTTTTCAAAAAATGTGCTTAATGTTATGCCCATTTGTCTTCTATTTAATGTTAATCAAAAGTTCGAACCTTTTTATCAGTGAGTATTTGCATTGATAAATTGTGAACTTAAAATGCAAGAGTTGAGCAAGAATTTTGGGGCATTTACTGAAGAAGGATAATTGCAGAGCTTAGAAAGTGATGGATTTTCACAATTGGGTATCTTTTATGGTCACTTTTCACAATTGTAGAGCTTAGAAAGTGATGAATTCTTAGGATTAGTGAAAAAAAAATATTGCTTTAGTAGGTTAAGTTTCACAATTATGAAATTTTTATTGAGAAAATAGTTTTTCTGGTGACTGTTGGTGGCTTATATGCATGTGATAGGCGACTAGAAATGAAATCGAAAGCTAAGTTTTTAACATGTCTTTATTAGGAAGCCAAGATTGTAACTTGTAAGTCCTTTTGTGCATGTTGCAATGTCAGGTTTGGTATTCACTACTTAAATGGACTAGGTTAGAGGACTACTTAGGCTAATTGAATTGAAGTTGAGTTGCCTCTGATGTCCAATGCAACTGGGCTGGTGTTGGAATACAAGTTGAATTCCGTTATGCTTTATTCTCAGTGTGAAATGCATGCTAATCTATCAATGACTATGAATAATTTTGGTACTATTCTTATCAGTGGTAGTTCGGAGTTATTCCTTTAAACTTTATTAAAACTTTACAGCAGCATGCATCCATACATGCACGAACCATGTATAGTATGAAGATCTTCAATCCAATATGTGGTCATTTATAAATTGCAATGTGAACACTGTTGTCATTTATTTTCAGTTTTGCACTTTTGCTATGTATTAATAATTATATGCCTGAGACCCTTTGGCAGGGGCGAGGCTAGAGAAATTTTTTTGAAGGGACTGAAATACAATTTATTAAAAACTTCTACGAAAAAATTTAATTCTTGAGAGTGCTATATGTGAATTTTATTGAAAAAATGAATAAAACGTAGAGGAAAATTTGTAATTTTCTGAAGGTTGGGGGCTTTAGGCCCCCACTACCCTTCACAAGGCGTTGCCCTTGCTTTGACTCAAATGGTACCCGATGTTCCTTGGAAGGATTTCCTTCTTTTGCATCCTGGGTTGGATCCTGTAACCTTGTATGTGAGTCTAGTGGCTTCACTGCTCCTACTATTTACCAAAAAAAGAAAAAAAAAATTATATGTTGAGATCTCAAACCATATGGGTGTAGTACATTATCCTGTATTGTTCTTTTTGAATGATACTCTAGATTTAGTTCTTTGCAGGAAATGTGCAGCCTTACCAGTTTATTCTCCCTCCAACTTGGAAACAAACACGAGTAGCAAACATACTATCTGGAAATTACTGTCAGCCAAAATGTGCAGAGCCCTGGGTGGAAGTTAAATTTGAAGATGATAAACAGGGTAAAGTCCAGGTAGTGGCTTCACCTTTGATACGTTTGACCAATAAACCAAATGCGACCATTGAAGACATAGGGAGTCCTGATAAGGTGATCGCTTCACTTGGACCATTTGTCACCGGAAACACATATGATCCAGACGAGCTCCTAGAGACCTCAGTTGAAAAGCTTGGAGATCAGACGGTAAATCTTTTTGGTTTCTAGTTTCTTCCAATCATGTATCACGCAGAACCTATGTAGTTTTATATGTTATAAACTTGTTTGATATAGTGGTAGGAAATCAATTATTCGGTAGAAATCTCAGTGGACAAAAGCTACAAAAGGTAGCTTTTGCCTCTACAGTTCTACTGTGAGTTTGGTAATGACCCCGCCATTCCAAACATGTCACATATCAATTACTCCTTAGAAGAAGAATAATATTCCAAACGAAATAGATAGACAAGTAATAACTTTGATCATCTTTTACACATTGTTACATGAAAAAAGCTGGTTGCATAACTGTTTTACTTAGCTCACAATCAGACATAATATGTGGGACTCTTATTTTTGTCTGGTTGTAAACAGTTATGATTGTGCATCCAGAACCGCTCTTGTCATGCACACAAACACAAGCATACACAAGCAAGATGCAATTTTATTGGTAACTGTTATTGACAAACTTCACTGGCATGGTATATGCAGTACTACAAGTATGTTCTTGAGACTCCATTTGCACTTACTGGTTCACACAATCTTGCAAAAGCAACAGCGAAGGGAAACACTGTTGTTTTATTTGTGGCTAGTGCTAATGACAAGCAGTGGCCAACTTCTCAGAAGACTCTAAAGGCCATGCTTGATTCCTTTCAAGTGTAAATATTTTCTGTCTGAGGTAAACAAGAGACTGTTATCATCAATCCTACTGCTTCCAAGTTTTTTGTATACACAGAATCACCAAACTAGATCTGTTACCCCCATTGGGGAATATTTTTTCTATTTTCAGGCTTAAAATCAATATTGCGAAGAAGTACCTATTCTCTAATTCTCTAATATGTATATATGTGCTTTTGGCCATGAAGAGACTACTGACATTGATTTTTCTCATTTTTAAATTCTATGAACAGTCATCCAAACTCATCTTACTAATATTATAAAAGTTATAGCATTTATCCTTATCTAAATGTACTATGTAACAAATGCCTTACACTTATCAAAAGAGAGTAAGTAAGAAGAACTTTTATTTTATTTTTGTTCCAATTCAAATTATAGATAAAATTTCTATATTTATCTGTTTTAATAATAAATTATTTATTTGAATTATTTATTAATTTTTTGATTTTACTATTATTAAATAATTTAATTATTAATTTATTTTTGATTTTTTGAATTATCAAATAATATTTTGATTTTTAAATTATATATTTATTTGAATAATGTAATTTTGATATTCATTTTAATATTATTGAAATAATTTTCAACTTAGAATTTAGTGGTCTTTGAATATTTAATATTAAAAATAAAAGTTAAAAATATTTTATTTAAGTGAGTTATATAATTCAAATTTTAAATAATTTTAATAATATATTTTTTAATTTTTAAATTATAAATCATTTTGATATTCCTCATTATTTTTGAAAATTATCTATTTCAAAAATGATATTTAATTTTGGAAATTATCTATTTTGAAAATGATATTTAATAATATGATCTCCGCCCAGTGTAAATTTATTAATAGATTTTAATTTAAATTTTTTCGTATGTATTAAATAATTTACATATAAGTAAATAATTATATTTATATAGAAATAAAATATTTATTTAATAGTATCTAATTATGATTTGATAGATAATATCTATTTAAAAATTTTTACTTTTTAAAAATTTACATTACTTTTAAATATCAAATATTAAATTTAATATTTCATAGTTTTATTTTTTAAAATTTTTATCACTTTTGAATATTTATTATAATTTTAGTTTAAAATATTTTTGAAATTTCATAAAAAAATATTTCTGAAATATATTTTTTAAGATAATATATTAGTTATGATAATGTATAATTTTTTTTATTTAAATAATTAAATATTATGATATAAAATAATTTATTTAAATTTTTAAATAAAATAATTTATAAATAACTCCATTTAAGTATTAATAGATTAAGAATATATTTTTAAAAAGATGAAAAAAATTCAAATAATAAATTTAATTAATATGAAATATTAATATAACAATTTTATTAAATTAAAAGTTATATAATATTTTTTTTAAAATTAATATGAATATATAATTATATAAATTATATAATCATATAATACGTGAAAATATAATGATGATTTATCTTGAATATATTATAATTTATAATATAAATTTATATTATAATTTATTATTAAATAAAATTAATTAAAATTATGCATAATTCGAAGTACAAACCTTTTTTTTTTATAAATGATTAAAATTGAACTACAACCGTCTACTTTGGCCAATATCAAACCAGGATCTACGTATGACCCTCCCCCTCTTATTAGAGGAAAAAAAAAAAAAAAAGAGGCACTTGAGCTTTGTGAACTTTGAGAATGCATTTAGGGGGACGTGTTATACTCAGACTCCACAATATCTTGGTGGCGGTCATCTGCTGTTTTGAGAGGTGGCATCCTCAATAATTTGAATAAATGGAGCCTTTTCTTTTTCTGTCAATTCTGATTTTTTATTGATTCCTTCAATGGTCATCCTCTGCGTGAATTAGGATTACATTGTAAGAATTATTTTATAATTCTTCTATTGGGCTACAAATAATTATGCTTATTATTTTATTAAAAAACGGGCTAATATATAATCTATAAGAGGATGCAAAATAGCTCATCAATCTATTAAGGTGATCCACTCACATTGAGCTAGGATATCAGTTGCTGATTGGTATGGGCCTTATAGTGCAGGCCTTAACCCTAAAACCCATGATGAGAGGGTCCTAGGGTTAATATATTGGCTAGGTCCCATCTGCATTCCATAACAGACAGTATTGTCTATCTGAGTAGCTTGCCCCCATTGTGAGACTGCTTGAGGT
>JANHAO010014386.1:0-15348 GCA_026873985.1 Saraca asoca
CTAGGAGGAGCTGAGGGAAATAGTATAACCAAGGCTCAAGTTTGGGGGAGTCAATTAAAAAAAATGGTGAAAGAAATGTGCTAAATTTGTGATCTACTCCTCTGCTTTGAGTTATTTAGTAACCAGGAGTATGCATGTGTCCCATGTGTGCTTCTCTGTCAAACGACAATTCAAGGCATGAGTATGCTATAGCAAGAGCTAAAATTCTGAATCATAGCCTTGTTGAGTAACCAGGTATCTTTATCACAAATGTTGACATTCACATAAAAAGGCAAGAGTGATGTAAGCATGTTATAGTAGCTTTGAATCATGGCCTTATTAAGTAACTGAGTGTTTTCATCACAAATGTTGGCATTTGCATAAAAAGGCAAGAGTGATGTGATGAGCATGCACATAAATATAAAAAAAAGAGAAAAAAAATATGTGATTTCTAGAAAGAAAATGCAAAATAAGCTCAGCCTTCTCCCATTCTTTGATTGCCCAAATTATGATTAGCTTGAAATTCTTTGTGAGTCATAGGTACTTGGTATCCATACAGAAATTGAAAGAGGTTTAGTAAGCTAGCCGTTGTAATCAATAATGAGGTTCAATGATTGGGGAATTTCTAGACATAATTCATGTGCACACGCAATTGGGGAAGATTTGAGTTTGAGGGCAGATTCAAGGTAGACTAAGCTAAAGAGTGATGAATGTTGATCATGAACAATAGCTAAGGATTTAAGAGCAATTCTGAAGGTTGAGAGTTAACCATGCTATGACCAAAAATAGAAAGTGTCTTTTAGAGTGCCTTGTGTTTATTTTTTTGAATGTGATTTTATCTCGTGTCATCACTCGAGGACGAGTAATGGTTTAAGTTTGGGAGTTTGATAATTCTATGAAAATAAAGTTATCTTGATGGCTTCTAGATTTAAATTGTTGAAGTATGAGAGTGATTTTTATAAAATAATTTTTATTATTAGTTATTTTTGTTATTTTGTCTAAAGTGGTTTTATTGTTTTATTTGTGAAAATTTTGGATTTGTTAATAGAGGAATTGA
Organism: Saraca asoca; assembly: GCA_026873985.1. NCBI lineage: Eukaryota > Viridiplantae > Streptophyta > Magnoliopsida > Fabales > Fabaceae > Saraca > Saraca asoca. Next base: position 1,037 of record JANHAO010014386.1, read on the forward strand.
ATTGAATTGATGATGTTTGTTTGCATATGTTTAAGTCCTAATTGTGGCTGGAAAAAGACAAGAAAAAAGAGGAATTCAAGAGAGAAGGCAACTATTACAGTAAGGAGACAGCATTGCAATTTTTTTACTAGCTGTAACTTCATTTTTCTAGTAGGGACTAGCATTATTTGAAGGGTAAAAATTCTGATTAAAAGAGGGCAACTAAGTGTGGCACGTCATCAACATATTCAACCCATTTTTGGTTCCCAAAAAAATAACTCCAGAGGAGGCAGTAAAGGAGCAGGTGAGCTGGACATATTCTAGCCATTTTTGGGTGCTGAAAACCTTAGAGGAGAGGGGGAGGACATGTGAGACAATAGCCAGACCCATAAAAAGAAAGAAAGAAATTTTGGATAGAGAGAAGAAGCAGAGGATGGCACAAAACATGCATAAAATGATGCAAGGGAGAGAAGACCTTCAGATTTGACATTCTTTCTCTCTTTTCTTCATTTTCTCTTATTATATCTTATTTTAGTGAACAATGAATGCTTTGTATTTGAGAGTAATTACATATTTGAACATGAGTTGAATTTATTTTAGTTAGGATTGATGATAAACTTTAATCTTGTAATGAATTCTAGACTATTATTTGTAATGCTAAGTAAATTTTCCCTTTTCATTTTAAGTGTGTTAATTGCCATTTCTCATTGTTGACTGGCCATTAATGAAGGGATATACAAATAATTTCAAATCTGGAAAGATTGAGGTTATTAGACATAGCTTGAATGATGCAAGTTCAACTTTATTATACTGTTGACTTGTAGATAATATAGGAGTATATTGTTTACCTTGCAAAACCCAAAGGAACTGGTGCTAAAAATTATGCTTTAAAATTTGGATTAGCATAGGAATATGTGTAATCTAATTTAAGAGCTCTGAAGTTCTGGTTTACTAGGAAATTTGCTGCAGCATTACTATAGTAACTGGGTAGAAATTGCATGTTAAAAGGATTTATCAATCTTAACTAGTTAATTCACATATTAGTCCTTTTTTTTTTTGGAAATTCAGTACCTCTTTTCTGAATTGTTAGTAGTGTAGTTCAACATTATCATTTTGTTCTTTTAATCATCTTAATTAGTCCAAAGAAATTATTGTTTGCTTATTTGGAATTTTTACATTTAGTTTGTAAGAATTTCAATCCCTGTGGAGACGATACTTACTTACTCTATATTACTTATTTGACTGTGTCAAAATCAATCACACTCACACCAACAATAGATAGCTCATCCAAATCGAGCATCCCCTGAAATGCTTGAAACAGGAGAAATGGTGTCAAAGGCAAGCAGAGAGGTTGCACAAATTTTCCCTAGTCCTCTTGAGCAAGGAAAGCATCCTTCAACTTCATCGAGTTGCCTGAAGGCCTAGAGACACCCGACACCATTGGATAAGAAGACAAGAGAACCCGGTTAAAAGGATTGAGCCGTGACAAGTCATAAGGCTAGTAAGCAAACTAGATAGTTCCAGCTCCTCTGTCCAAGCCTCATTCAAAGTTGAAAGCTCCTCCCTCATCCTTGCAACTCCTAACCACGATTGAAATCGAGCAATTAGCTCGCTAGGGGACAAAAGAGTAAAGAAAAGGAAAGCTAAGCTTCTTAGCTCCAAGAGGAGGTTACAGGAAAGTGCCCAGAGTTCTCAGGGAAGAATACCTCATGGGAGCCTCATACAGCAGGCCATTCATGCCTCACAGTCTCATGCGACAGACCATACATGCCTCAAAGCACATATATGAAGGCTAAAACTTCTGAAATATGAGGGGATCACTCAATGCACTCATCTGGCTACTTTATGAAGAAGGGAAGAGAATTTTCCATGCCTTATATAGATGAGCCTGACCTCACCGAAGAGTCTGAAGGGTATTTAACTGTACCAAATTGAACGATTTGCAACAAAATAAGACTATCGCACCAACAACTAGAAAGCATCCATGATGGGAGGCATGGCTTGATGTAGATGAAATGAGAGACTGAGGCCTGAAATGACAACACAACAGACTATAAGTAGAAAGTTTTGACTAAAGAGTGAACTGTAGATGAAAGACTTGACAATGCTACAAACTACGAGCAAGGACTTTATCAGTAGACTACAACTCCTAATCTGCAAAGCAAACTAAGAGTTAGGGGCTTGATATTATGGGTATTTTCTGGATTATACAAAATAGACTAGTCAAGGCCCAATAAGAAGTTGAGCCCAACTAAAAAGAGACCTAAATCACTTGACGATCAAGGTCGCTTAGCAAGGTATTAGCTCGCTAACCATGAACTTGGAGCACAATTCGGGGTCGAAGTAAGAACCCAGCTTGCTAGGAAAGGCACCAACTCGTTGAACGAAACACAACGTCCAGGCCATCTTTCAGTAGACTCATTCTAGACGAATCTAGTGACGAGATTAGTCTATAGCCAGCAGGTCACCCAATACAGGTCCAGGTCTCTAAGATAGCGAGCTGACCACAAGTATAGAAGTCTAGTCATCAGTTGAGGGCACATATTCCCAATTGACAGCTCAGCCTCCAAAACCAACACATCAGCCCCTAACAGTCCAACATTGATTTGCCAAGTATTTATTATCAAATGCCAAGTATTTATTGCCTGATGCGGCAAAAATAATCATTTTGTTACTTGTCAAATTACACTTGTAACCCTCCCCTCTTCTATAAATAGGGGAACCTCTGTAAAAGATATAGCAAGAACTGCATGCAGACATTTTGCCAGAGTGGCAATGTTGTATTGTATCTTTGTTAAATTATATAGAGAAAACTATTACACAAAGTTAATACAACTCACCATGGACACAGAGGCTGATTGACTTTAGTCGAACCATGATAAAAGCTTCTGGTGTTTACTGTGCTTCTTCTTTTTCCTCTTTCTTTCCCATTAGCTCACATCCTCAGCTTGCAGTTTCGGGTAATATTGGATTTACACCTGTTGATTGAATTTTGCCATCAATAAAACCTCTACCCACTGATCTACCTATATTAGGAAAGATAGTAGACATTTCTTCACATTTAATATCATTTGGTTCATTGTTCACATGTCTTAGTCGATTGAACCTTGTCTCAATTCCCTCCAAGTATCTTGAATAAAATGTGAGACACTCTTTGGATATATACCCTTCAGCAATGAAACCTTTTGTTTAAGCCTTATTACGAACACAAGACTTTATATGTCCTAAATATTTATATAAAGGATGATGTTGTTAAGGAAAAAAAAAAGAATTACAGGTCATAATTAAAAGGATGAAATCAATTATTACCTCTCAATAGGCTGCATCCATCGATATTATACTGGGTCCTAAGCATAGTTCATCAACTAGATAAGCACACAAATGAATCATGATGGTGAAGAATAATGGAGGGAATAGCACCTCCAAATGACAAAATGTAAGAATAATTCAATGTTGAACATTCTCAAAATCAACGAGGTTGAAAGTTTTGCTGCATATTTGTCTAAAATATAAGTTTAACTCAACCAACACAATAATCACTTTGTTTGGCAACACATTACATATTGTAAGGGGTAGTAAATGCTCTATAAGTACATGACAATCATCATTTTTCAACTGAAACAACTTGCATTATTTTAAGTCAATACATCTAAGTGTTGCTTGAATACCTATTAGGCATCTTCATATTTTTCAATGCTTTAAAGAATGCATCGTTCATTGCATTTTTCATTGTAAATAAACATGATTGATATTTTCCTTCATCATTAGGCCATAGGTCCTTTCTTATAATCTTTGCCTGAAGGTCTTTTCAAGCATTGAGATGGTCTTTTATCCTCCCAATCTTATTCAATAATGTGTAAATGAGATTATTACACACATTTTTTTTATGTGCATGATATCAAGATTGTGACACAACATATTAGCCTCCTAATATGGAAGTTGGAAGAATATAAACTTTTTCTTCCATTATTGTGAGTCAACGTCATTGTTATTTCCATGAGCTCGCTTCTTTTTAGCAATGCCTTGTATTGGCTTCCGAAATGTAACATTAATGTTCTCTACTTGTTTGAAGATTTTTGTGTTTGACAGTGCTTTTAGAGAGTTTTTAAAGTCTTGACTCCCATCAAAGTAAAGTTGCATCAATCAAAATTTATGATTCATTACAAGAAAATGGTGATGTCCCCAAAGACCACTTGAAGAAAATTATAAAACTATTTTTAACTTCATGAATCAATTTGCACATCGATACATTGAAGAACTTATGAAAAATTCATATTCAAATCGAAACTACAATCGATTTGTGAAATATAGATTTGAAAAATTGTTTTACCAAAGCTTAGGAAAATAATCTACTCTGATGCAGTAATCAATGCAATGGCTGTAAATAACAAATTGCACTTCGATAGCCATACCAATTGGTTAGTTTTAACCATCATGAATCGATGTTATAATCAATGCAATAGCTGAAAATCAGTTATTCTATTACAGATGGTTATAGTAGTTGCAACAGCCCAACTACTTTCTCTATTTAAACGAATTTTCACAGTTTTTCTTCACATTCAAGTGTGAAAACTTCTGATAAGAAGAGCTAAACATGTTTTCTCTCTACTTCATCAAATTTCTGAGATTTGTTCAAGTGTTTTGGATTAAACATTGATTGAAGTTCATCTTAGTTTATTTGAGATTTTCATCTCAAACACTGGTATTGTATTACTCAATCCTTTCTATTCTATTTCTTTTTATTTGAGATTTCTAGGGATTTAGAAATCTGTATAAGTTTAGAAGAGCTTGTTCCAATTCTTCTAGGTTAGTATGAAACCTATTTAATTTCTTGTATTGTTGACGTAAACTGGCATTTAAGAGCTCGGTAAATCTTGATAGTTTTGTTTTTTTAATTTAAGAGGTCTTTTAATTGAGAAAGATCAAGTGGAGTAGACTTAAATTGTAGTTTCAATTCAAGTTGAACCACTTTAAAAACTTGTGTCTTCAAGTTTTCTTTCTGCACTTATATCTTATTATTCTTGCTGCTACATTCATTATCAATCTGCTACATATCTCATTAAAAGATAAGTCAATATTAGATAAAGGTGTATACAAATTCTCTAACAAGAAAAGGGCAAAATCCATTTGTTTTTCACAATCTAATTTTTATTGGGACCATCATTTCTTTTTCTTACTTATGACTCTTTCCTTCCATCTAGATGTATGACATCTCTTATATATTTTCCTATTCTCATCACCTCCCAATACAACATGTAGTCATTTGGACAAGCATGTATCTTAGTGTAGTTGAGCCCAAGTTTGATGATGGTTTTCTTAGCCTTATACAAAGAACTTGGGATCTTTGCATGCTCGAAGGCATCCTTCAACAACTCCAAGATCATTGTCATCGCTTTATCAATCATGCCACATAAGCACTTGATGTAGTATAATTGTATTAGAAAAAATAATTTAGAGTACTTCGTACACCCTTCGCAAAGTTCCTGATTTCCATTATTAAGTAACACGTAAAACTCATCAGAAGTTTTATCGATCCTTTCACTCGTCACCTTATCATTATTGCTTGCATCTTCATGAGATGAGTTAGGTTCATTGTCTCTATGCAGATTATTGAATGCAAACGCATCATTGATCATGTCTTCTATAAGATTTTAGGGACCTATAGTTTAAGGAGTTTGTATGACATGTGTTATACTAGAGGATGCTTTAGGTCTACTAAAGGAGGCTTCAGATTCATTGCATTCCCTATACTATAACCACTTTATGTAATCAATTGGAAATTACTTTCAAGTCAAGTGGTCATAGGCTTTAGCCCTAGTTAACCATTTTTTGAATCTACAGCTATGATAGGGACATATTATTCTTCCTTCAATGGATTGTCCCTCAAATGCAAAATCAAGAAATTTATTTAGTCATTTTTTATACTTATCTGTCTTCCTTGATCAACTAATCCATGATTTATTCTTATCTAATATATTAGAATATAGGGAAGGCATTACAAGAGGTAGTGTAAAACAAACAAAAGAATCAAACAAAAATAATCGTTAAGTAATCAAAATGAGTAATTAATAATATACAACAAAATGGTTTTTAAGTAATATAAATATTCAAATATAAATATAAAGAATTAATAATGTTAAATAATTTTCAACTAATTTTTAAGTAATTTTAATAAATAAAAATAAGAATTCAGTAACTAAAATAATTAATAAATAATTATTAAAATTTTAAATTAATTTTTAAGTAATTTAAATAATTAATAAATAATTATTAATTGATTAAAATAATTATTAAAGAATTAATAAATCATTATTTAATATTCTAAATAATTGTTAAGTAATAAAAAATTAAACAATTAATAAATAATTATTAAAGTTTTAATAACAATCGTAATATGCATTGAAACAAATTAACATATAAAATTTATTTATAAATAACTTACTCCTCTCATTGGTAGACATACAGCCTAGTTAAAAAAATGTCATGCCCCGAGTTTTGGGAACATGATCGACATAAGAAGTCACCTAGTGATAACTTCCTACAAGCCTTTTTTGATGCTATGAAATTGCTTGACCAAAATCAAACCATAAAAACAAAGCTCATATTCTAAAATTTAAGAAAAAATGAAACAAAATTTCTACGAATGTCAAATGCTATATAAACTTATCAAAGAAATTTTTACAAAATTTTTGATATATTCTCCTGTGTTTTTAGGCATTTCCAGGGTCCTACGCTCTTCCAACTTGCTGTAAATACAATCTAGAGACTCTCACATATTTAGTGGACACAAAAGAAATATGACAAGCATAAAACTGACTTTACACATACGTATGTAGATGTTACAACTGCCAATTGAATATCCTAATTTAATGTCCTCCACCTTCAACAGTGATCTTCATGAAAACCAGCGAATTTGAAACTAAAACATTTTTTTTCCAAAAAAACGTAATGAGTTTCAATAAAACCATTGTTTACTTTAAATACTATTTATATTATGTGGCTCACATATGATTTTAATTAAATACAACAATTTATAGTTCAGCCAATTTAGACTTATCGGTTTACTAAGTATGATAGCTATGAATTTATATGGTAGTAACCTTAATCAATAATTAAATAGTTATACTCACAAAGAATTTGCTATTTAATATATATACATTTAATAAATTCTATTATTTAACGGTCTACCCGTGATCCTTACTTCTTTACTTTCTGTTCTTTATTTTTTTGTTTAAGAGGTCACCTCCATGGTTTTTGACATCAAAGCTAGGGGAAGTAGGGATAGAAATATGAACTAAAATTAAATAGAAAAATAAAGAAGTAAGGATTGTGGGTAAACTGCTAAATAACAGAATTTATTAAATTTGATAAGAAATCTTAAACCTTACAATTTGGGCAACTCTCTAGACAGTTCCAGAGAAAGCTTACAGAGGAATGGTACTGAAATTTTTTGAATGCCATACATTTGGAATTAGTGACCTACTTATAGGAAAATGTTTACAATTTATTGTTTGTTATAGTGTAGTGCTACAATGTATAATTTTTGGCCGTGTGATGCTACAGTAAACTATTACAGTGACCATAATCTTTTCTTTTTCAAAAGTTGCCCCTTTTGACTTCTTTTGTAAAGGCTTGTTGGTCTAAAAGCTATTTTATTCCTTTTGCTGACACTCCAATTTCTTTTCTTTCTGCCAACACTCCAATTTGAATTTGAATTCGATTAGAATTTGGGTTTCATTTCATTTATAGATTAATCACTGAGGTTTATTCCAAAGCAATCATTTTTGTTTGATTGAGCATAATCCTCTACTTCTTCTGAGGGATTTGAGGCACATGATTCTGTTTTGTCATCTATATTTGTCAACTGTTGAAGGATCTCCTGTAGTTTCAAAACATATTCCTGCATAAAGGAGATTAACGCTACAGAGGCAACAATTTGAGATTTATTCTCAAGGAATTGATAAGTCCTTTCATATTTTTCTGGAAGTGAGGATGTTTTTCAAACCACTTGTGAATTTCATATTTGTGAGCTTTATTGAAATATTTATAACGTCCCCATTATTTGACATAAAATTACCATTGAAGAATCAACCATCTGGAGTATGGAGTTTCCTTTGAATATTGGTACTCCCATGTAAAACACCATGGAAGACAGATTTTTGAATAAAATTGGAGAACAATGGAATAATTTTCATAATTTAAATTATCAAACAAAGTTTTGAAAGTATCCCATCCTTCAATGACCCTTTTGGGGAAAATTTCTAGTATTGGACCATAAAGATCCCACCATCTAAAAAAATCAATTTGAAAATTTGTACTTTTTACTTTGATTAAAGAAAAATAACCAAAAGTGCTTTTGGGATTTATTTTGATAATATATGATATTATACCAGGCTTTTTGGTAATCCTACTATGAATATCCATATGGTTCCCATGAAACTAAAACTTTTTGATTTGATTAAGGTTTTGCCCCTAATCAAATGGAGAAATAATTATTTTTCAATTTGGAAGGTTGAATGTGTAATGAAGGTTTTATCCCTTGGGGGAGATATTATGTTTAATTTTGACTGAATTAGAATAAACCAAAATTAATTTATAAAATTCAATAGTTTTATTGAAAACTTCAAGGATAAAATGAAAATTTTTTGGAAATATTTTTTGAAAAACTTTTTTAGGATTCTCATCCCAATATTTTAGCTCCATTTGAAGGACATTTTATGCAATCAATTTTGGGAGATATTTGGTAACAATTTTGGTTAGCTAGGAATCAATTGGGGTGACTTGTTTGGATGAGGAACCAACCACAATTTTCTGGATTGTCATTTTTTCAATTTGTTTCAGGATTTTGGCTTGATTTAAGGCTAGGTTCTTAACTTCTTCTTCTTCTTCTTCTTCTTCAGTAATATCTACCCAAGGCTTTTTGGTCAAAGTTGAGGGTTTTGATATTTGTGAGGCTATGGCTTGAAGAGTTTTGATTGTAATAGCATAGTCTTCTGGGGTTTGATATTTGGAAGAAGTTAGCTTTTGAATTTGTTTTCCCTTATCAAGGGAGGGTTTTGGTTTTAGATCTAACTTCGGATCTTTATTTTTGTCTCTCTCCTCCTTTTTAGGTGGCATTATTTCCCCCACAAAAATTCATGGGTTAAGAAATCAGGTAAAAAACTTGAAGAACCTTTTTTGTACTCAATTTCAAAATCAAATGCCGATAAGATGGCTTGCTATAGTGTAAAAATTTGTTTTGATACTAGATTTTTAACATCCTTTTTCAAAACATCTTTTGCTGATTTACAATCAACTTGAATAATAAATTTTTGATTGAGAAGATCACTTTGAAATTTGGTTATGGATAAAACAATTGCTGAAATTTCCTTTTTGATAGTTGAGTAATTTTGTTGTGTAAAGGTCTAATGTATTGAGGTAAAAGCAATAATATTTTCTTTGCTATCTTTCTTTCATTTAAGGATTCCCCTATAGCCTAATCTGAAGCATTTGTTTTGATAATTTTTAATGCAGATGGATTAGAAATTTGCAAACATAGGAGACTTTTAACTTGTGATCTTCTAACAACATTTGTATGAACATCTATCCAAGGAGGAGGGATCTTTTTGAGACGTTCATGCAAAGGTTGCATAATATTAGACATTTGAGGAAAGAAATCAAAACATACTTCAGACATCCAAGAAATCTTAAGAGTTGAGTTTTATTAAGAATTTGATCTGGAAATTTGTCAACAAATTGGATTGCTCTCTCAATTGGTATAATAGTTCATTAGAAAATGTAATGACGAAGAAACCTAATTTTTGTTTGAAATAAAGAGGTTTTCTTTTGAGACACAGCAAGTCTATTTCTCTGAGTAGTTTCCAGGAAGATATTTAAATGTTTGAAATGTTATTCAATGTTTTGGGAGAAAAGCAAAACATCATCAATATAAACAATGAAAAAATTTGTAAATGGATTATGAATATCATTAATAATCCTTTGGAATTTTGAGGGTGCATTTTTAGGCCAAAAGACATTACGTTCCATTCATATTGCCTGAATGGTACTGTGAATGCTATTTTATACCTGTCCTCAGGTTTGATTTATATTTGCTAGAAACCAGATTTCATATCAAATTTGAAAAATATTTTAGTAGAATGTAAGCATTTCAATAGATCCTTTTTATTTTGGATAAGATATCGGATCTATTATAAGGCTTCGTTTAAAGGTTGGTAGTTGATTACTAACCTTGGAGTTCCCTATTCAATTTCTGCATTTTTATTAACATAAAAAGCTGAACATAACCATGGACTTTTAGACTTCCTGATAATTCTTTTTCTTAAGAGATCATTTATTTCTTTTTTTTTTAAAGTAGTCTAGAAATTCTTGCTTCATCTAAAGTAGACGAGCTTTTGTAGGAATTTATTTTTTAGAAAAATCTTCTTCACATGGTAAATCTACCATATGTTGTTTCCTTTTCCAATATGCATTTGGTAGATCAAAACAAATTTGAGTTTCAATTCTTTTTTGCAAGGAATTTATTTTGTTTCAAACAATCGGTGTTTTCATAAGTTGTTCTATCTCTTTGAAAGAAATTTTTGTAGAAAGAAAATTGATTTAATTTTCTTTAGAACTTGTTTTGATAATTTAAATTATGGAAATTATTCTATTCTTCTCTAATTTTATTCAAAAATCAGTCTTCCATGATATTTTACATGGGAGTACCAATATTCAAAAAAAAAATTCCATGCTCCAAATGGCCAATTGTAATTTTATGTCAAATGACAGGGAAGTTATAAATATTCCAGCAAAGCTCACAAATATGAAATTCATAAGTGGTTTGAAGAGTATCCTCACTTCCACAAAATATGAAAGAAGGGAACTATCAATTCCTTCAGAATAAATCTCAAATTGCTGCCTTTTTGGCATTAATCTCCTCTCAGCAAGAATATGTTTCAAAATTACAAGAGATCCTTCAATAGTTAAGGAATATAGATGACAAAGCAGAATCCTGTTCCTCAAATCCCTCAGAAGAAGTAGAGGATTATGCTCAATCAAACAAAGATGATTGCTTTGGAATAAACCTCAGTGATTAATTTATAAATGAAATGAAATCCCAATTTTGGTTAAATTCAAATTCAAATTGAAGTGTCAACAAAAGGAATCAAAATAGCTTTTGAATTAACAAGCCTTTGTAAGAAGTCAAAAGGGGCAACTTTCAGTAACTTTTGAAAAAGAAAAGATTCCGGCAACTGTAGTAATTTACTGTAGCATCACGCTGCCAAAAATTGTACACTGTAATGCTACACTTCAACAAATAGTAAATTGTAAAAATTTTCCTATAAATAGGTCTTTGATCCCAAATATAAGGCATTTAAAATATTTTAGTACCATTCTTCTGTAAGATTTCTCTAGAGCTATCCAAAAAATTTCCCAAATTGTAAGTTTTAAGATTTCTTATCAAATTTAATAAATCCTAATATTTAGCGGACTACTCATGATCCTTCTTTACTTTCTATTCTTTATTTTTCTGTTTTTGGGGCCACCTCGGCGGCTTCTAGTATATATATAATTGGAGTAATGGTTCTTTGGAAGATATAATGACAAAGAAACTTGATTTTTGTTTGAAAAAGAGAAATCTTTTTCTTTGAAATTGCTAAGCCATTTTTCGGAGTAATTTCCAAGAAAATGTTTAGATATTTGAAATGTTGATCAATGTTTTGGGAGAAAATTAAAATATCATCAATATAAACAATAATAAATCTTGTAAAAGGATTATAAATATCATTCATAATCCTTTGAAATTCTGAAAGGGCATTTTTTAAATCAAATGGCATTACATTCCATTCGTACTAACCAAATGGGACTGTAAATACTATTTTATATCTATCTTCAAATTTTATTTGAATTTGCCAAAATCCTGATATCATATCAAATTTGGAAAAGATTTTTGCTGAATGCAAGTGGTTTAGCAAATCTTCTTTATTTAGAGGTTTGTAATTAATTACCAACGTTGGAGTTTCTCATTCAATTTTTGCATTTTTATTAACACGAAAAGCAAAACATAACTAAAGACTTTTGAACTTTCTAATAATCCCTTTGGCCAAGAGATCATCTATTTCCTTTTTACAGTAGTCTAGAAGTTCTTTATTCATTTGAATTGGACGAGCTTTTATTAGAATTTATTTTTCTAAAAAATCTTTTTCATATGGTAATTCAATCATATGTTGTTTTCTTTTCTAGAAAACATTTAGTAAATTGGAACAAATTTTATTTTGAATCCTGTTTTCTAAATCTTTTACCTTATTTTGTACAATTAGAGTGTCTAATTGTTGTTCTATCCTTTTGAAGCTTATTTCTTTATAAAGGTAGTTCATCTGGTTTATTTTGTTTTCAACCAGATTGATATTTTTAAAAATAGGTTTTTTAAGAAATTTGAAAACTAGTTTTTGTCCTATTTTCTCTGTCTCAATCCCTTTAGTAGATATTGAAAAAAACATTATCTGTTGAATGAATGGAGATCCTAGGATTATTCTACTAATCATATCTTTAACTAATAGAAAATCTGTTTTGAAATCATAAAAGTCATTTTTCAAAATAACATTTGAAATTTTGAATTGAATTTGAAGCTTAGATCCATTTGCATATCTAAGTCCTTCTTTTGTTTTTTCAAAATATTTAGTAGGTATAAGTCCCTTTTGAATACAATTGAGATCAGTTCTTATATCAAACAGAGCAATTGTCTTAATTGTATATTCATCTTTTACAATAAGTTCTATAGGGACATACCATTTTTGAATTTTTATAGTAGAAATAAGTTTGAAAACACCATCATTATTAATGCTTTCATCCTTCTCTTCAATTTCATTTTTGCCCTTTAAATAAAAAATCATCTAATTAAAATGGTTTTGTTGGTTTTTTAAAACTTTCATTTCTTCTTTGAGAAGATTTACTTCATATTGTAAATCTTGTAAAGTAACAGGTTTACCTTTTTCCAAATTAAATCTTTCTGAAACATTTTTGAAATTGTAATTGTTTAAAACTAGTTGTTTTGAAGAAGTTAGTTTTTCAAGAGTCTTCTTGAACTCTTATAAATAATTTTTCTTTTTTTCACCATCTGGTAATTTACAGATGACATCCAAAAGAAGATCTTGTTCTGTAGTAAGAACATTTAAAGCATTTTGATTTTCAGATTATTTCGATTCTTCAAATTCTAAAAGACAATAATCATCTTCCTGGATTTGGTTAGAATCTTGAACTTGTTCTTCATCTTCAAGAGAAGATTTTTCTGAAAATGTTTCAGCTAGGAAATTGCTAATTTAGTTTAGTATTTGCTCATCAAGTTCAAGATCCCTAATTTTTTTGTTTAAATTGCAATATTTGGCTATATGACCTAGTTTATTACACTTATAACAAATTGGTCTTGTATTTGTATTTAGTGAAGGAGTATACCTAGGTTTTCTCCTAAAAACCTTACCAGTGGTCTTACTTCTATGGATTTAAGGTTTGGATTTGGCTTCTACCTGTTATTGTTTTTCCCTATGCTTATGTTTAGGTTTGTAGGTTTTTGGGCAGGCAAAACCAAATTACTCATAGAAAGATCATAACTCTCTACAGCTAAGAGTTCTTTCTTTGACTATTCTGCCTATGAATCTTATCTTCTTGGCAGATTTTGAGGGCTACTTTCTGGACATAAGCTACTAACTGTCCATAAGTAAGTTGCTCATAAGGGATAATCCCATTAAATTTGTTCCTAATTTTCTCTCTAACCTTATCTCCTAGAGATCTTAGGAGTCTAGTTAGAAATTTTTCTTTCCAAAAGGGTTTATTGCTATCAACCTTAAAGTATATTTATTTTAAGAAGGTATCCATATACCACCTAAAGTTGCTTAAGGTTTTACATCTAAGATTTGAAAGTAATTCTGCAGATTTATCTTTTCATAGGCTAGGATCTCCTATGAAATATTTGGTTATAGTATAGATTAAGGTATTTATAACATTAGGAATGGGTCTACCATTTGATCCTAATACTAATTCTCCTTGACTATCTAATTTGAGAGCACTATGTATTTGTTGTCTTTCTAAGTCAATAAGGTGATCATCCCACCAACCCTTGAGTTGGCAGTAATTCAGCAACTAGGACATGAACTACTATTGTGTCATCACATCTGTTGGTCCCAATTCAAACAAGTTAGAATTAATCTAAGAAAGTGGAATAAGTTTGGATCTTGCCCTTATCTCATTGAAGATTGGTATACACGTGTATCTAGATTTATATCACTTGTAATTTTCGTGTATTTGGTGCAAAAGTGAACAATTATGCAGAAAGATAATGAAGATATCAGATTTGCAGA
>JANHAO010014387.1:0-15345 GCA_026873985.1 Saraca asoca
TGCTTGAATACCACTTGCTCACTCTGGTTTGCCACTTCCTGATACTTGCGCTGGCAATATTGTTCTTGTGGTCCAATGCTTCAACTTTTATAAACAAGTATAGTGTTGCTACTGTTATTCTAACTTTATGATAATATGCCCTTTCTATGAACTGATTAAAATTATTTCTGTTTTGTTTAGGAGTCCACCACGTATCCCAGAAGTTCACATTCCAGAGGATCCTGTTCTACAGTTTGCCTCTGCCCTTAGAATTGAGATCAATCAGGGTTTTGCCATTCTGAGGGATATTGCATCTGGAAGGGATCTCAAGAAGTTCCTCTCTGTATGTTCATTTCCCTTCTGTCTCTTCTTTTTGTATTTATGCGTTGCATTGACTCATCCATTCAAAAATCAATGGCAATTGAGAATGGGAGGGGTGGATGCTGGGATTTCACATTTTCTGCACTGCAAATAAATCATTGCTGGCGCATAGGCTGTATGTTGATTAAAGGGCAATATTGTAATGTGGCAGTTATCCATTAGTGGGTAGTGGGATTCCATGTAATAATTTCTGCAGTATGTGGTACTCTAACTTAACGTTATTAAATCTGGTTTTGTTTTATGATCAATCAGGTGATTGCTGGACTGTGGGTTTTCTCTATTGTAGGAAGTTGGTGCAACTTCTTGACATTATTCTACATAGGTAAAGAGATCTCTGTTCAATAGATTTTGCATTATCTCTTATGAGTAATAATCAATTTGATTTGTATATTTTGACGTGATCCATATTTCTTCAAAACAGTCTTTGTTTTGCTTCATACGGTACCTGTTCTCTATGAAAAGTATGAAGATCAGGTGGACTCATTTGCTGAGAAGGCAATGGCTGAGATCAGGAGGCTGTATGTAGTGTTTGATGTCAAGGTCTTGAGTAAGATTCCCAGGGGGCTTTTAAAAGATAGGAAGAAAGATTGAAGCGGTGCTGATATCAGGTTAGTTGGGTTGCATTGATGTGATGTTAAATTTAGAACTTCATCAGCTAAAACTCCATGTTATGTGTCTCGTGGTACACATTGTGGAAAAATGTAATTTACTTTGTCTCTACTTCTTACAATATGGATGACTTGTTAGTGTCTTATATTTGGATATCTTAGAGTAGTTTGTACATGATTTTCCAGTTATCCTACCAACGGTCGCTTTTAGTGGTGATTGCAATGAATTTGATTTGCATTTGTTTGATTGGGCAATTTGCTTCTCTCCCTACTGCCTATGCAATCTCCACGTTATAGGGAATTTTTTTTCACGGATTAACACTTTCAGAATCATTGGTCGTGACTGATTGAGCTGATTATTGGCTTAGGAATTATTAGTTAGTAAATTGTAACGGTGACTACTTATAAGGGTCAAAGTAGATAATGAATTGCCAGCTCTGGCTAGAAATAGAACATTGAAATTGAATCATCAACGCCTAATTATTATTACATAGTAGCAGGGCCAATCATAATAAAAAATGCCAAAAAATAATGCTTCTGCACACTTTATTAGCATGTGTATATGTGACATCACTAGGCTATAAACTAACTCACGTCCTTTCTCATCATTGATGCTATGGACAATACCAAAAGCGGCTAACTTATGTTGAGAACGGAGGAAAATATGCTATTGGAAAATATACATGGCCGGCCAGGAACCTTATTCAATGTTATAGGAAGTAAGATAATTGCTGTTGCTTCCTTGAACCACCTTCCCCATACAAGTCATTCCATTGCTTTAATTCACTCATTCCAGCCCCCTCAGCTGCATAGCTTGGAGCAACCTGTGTTCCAAATAGGTAAAATGAAACATTATACCTTAAGTTCAAATTCAAGAGGATCATCATGCCAAAGCGTACATTATAAAAAGAATTTTACAGTGAATCTCTAAAAACAAATATATCATTTTCTTGGGTGGTCTAACCTGTTGTTTTGCCTCTTTGAAATCTTTCATGTTTAATGGCCTAAGGGTGATCACTCTTCCCTGTTTACCTTTTTCTTCTCCTTCCAGAGCATCTCCTTTGTCATGTCCTTCAGCAGCTTTTTGTTTCTGCAAGGTGAAAAAAAAAAAAAAAAAATCATTGAAAGGTTAACAAGATGAAATACATTATCATCTATCAAGTTAATGATAAGATTATATTGTAAAGTTACCAGAGTTTTTAGTCTCTCTTGCCGAATTAACTCTCTAACAGGGCGATAAGCAGCAGTTGTGCACAAGTTCTGCATTTAAAAGTGGTAGTGAATAATGGGCAGGCAATATAAGGCCAAATATATAAAACTAAATCAACTGATGCAGGATGGTTGTATCCAGCTAATAACATCAGAAGTTAAAAACCTTAAGATCACTTCCACTGTATCCTTCTGTCATTGTTGCAAGCTCCTTATAGTCAAGTTCCGTATCCACCTTCTCTTTAGCCAGAAGTGTTTTCATAATCTTTTCTCTGTTCTCCACAGATGGCATCCCAACCATAATTCTGCTTATCAAAGGTGATAATTGGATTAGGTTCAATCACATATTTTTGTATACAATTATTAGGGACCGCTCCATGTTATTTTGGAGGAAAGAGAAAATACACATAAATGGAGAAAGGAGTAATGTTAAGACACTTATTTTGATTCACTTATTCTCATTAATTGCACTCTTGGCAAAAGTTAAGTTGAATAAGTGATGTTAATTTAAATCAAATTCCAATAAAATGTGACTAACATATTTTGCATGGAAGCAAAAATCTCTGCAAGAAAAAGGCAGGTATAAATCAAAGAATAAGTCAAGAGACCTTCTTTCAAATCGCCTGATAATTGCCTCATCTAAGTCAAATGGTCTATTGGTTGCAGCAAGAACAAGGATTCGTTCTCCAGGTTTCGTGACAAGCCCGTCCCAATGAGTCATGAATTCATTCTTGATTTTTCGCATTGCTTCATGTTCCCCTACTCTGGTCCTCTGCCCAAGCATGCTATCAACCTCGTCCACGAATATAATAGTGGGAGAGACCTTCGCTGCTAGTGTGAATAAAGCTCTGACATTCTTCTCATCTTCGCCAAACCATTTAGATGTGATAGTAGACATGGACACATTGATAAAACTCGCCCCAGCCTCCTTTGCTATGGCCTTTGCAAGCATTGTCTTCCCAGTGCCAGGGGGCCCAAATAGCAATATTCCTCTACAGGGCTTCAAAAGGCCTCCTTCAAAAAGGTCTGGCCTTCGAAGAGGGAGCATTACTAGTTCCTGGAGAGATTCTTTGGTCTCATCCAAGGCACCAATATCACTGAAAGTTACTGCAATCTCATTTGCTGGTATTACCTCAGGCCTTATTCGCTTCTCAAATTCGTTATCAGGAGGGACTTCCTGCTAGTGAATATGGACGATAAAATTTTGAAAACAGATTTACAGAACAGTGGAAAAGAAAAGCAAGTGGCAGTGAAAAAATCATTCAGATTTGCAATATGACAAAATTTGCTTAGGTTAAAACAATGGAGGGTGCTTACAACAGGATTGGTCGTTGAAGCTGAATTTTCGCCATCTGTCTTCCCCACTGAAGAAGTTTTTTCTGCTTCAGTCTTATTCTCAGGAGGTGCATTTTCAGACTTTGCTTCTGGTTTCGTAACAGCTCCTTCTCCTCTTTCCTTCTGTATGTCATACACACAATATATATATATATATATATAGATAGATAGATAGATAGATAGATAGATAGATAGATAGGTAGATAGATAGATAGATACATCATCTATATCATATAAGTCTTTAACAACTTAATTCATGAACACTATTAATGCAAACCTCAGCGTGAGCTTCCAATTTTAATGTATCTCTTCCTGTGGATTTCCCTTCCTGGAATATACCCAATCCATGGGACAAACTGTTTCACAACCAATAAAATGCAAGTCAAATAAACTGAAAAATAGAACTACCTCAGTACGGACAGTTTCATGAAATTAAGTTTGCCATCCTCACCTATTGCTTGAAATAACAAGTTTTCCATTTCTGTATTCAGGATCTTTGCTTTTCATTAAATGATAAGAAATTGCTGATACGACAATTTCTTCTATATAATTACTAAGAACCATTGTGTCTGCCATGCAAATTGAATCCAGATCATCACAATCAAGATCATTGGCTGCAAGTACTTCCATAATATGGTTTCTGTTATCCTGAACCTGTATCTTTTTCATATCCTCTTCCAGTTGAAATTTCCAGCTGACAAGATGAGTTTCATCTTCTGGAGGTCTGATTTCTATGTTGTATGGGAATAGTGCAGTAAGTTTCTCATCCACCTCCCCGTAGTCCTTACTAGAATCCATAACTCTAGAACCGAGAATCAAAACTGGTCCAGATAATTTGTTCAACATTCTCTGGAACAAGTTATATATTCTTTGTGATCTGAATAATGACTTATCAACATCCCTCAGATACAGCACAATGGGATAGGTCTTTGACACATAAACCAGAACCTGCAAGTGTAATCTCCACTTATGCGATCAACAACCTTGTTTAGTTGAGGATAGTGTAAGGCATTAATGCAGAAATCTCTACATTGTTAAAACTAATATTACCTTGTATAGAGCATGTATAAGAAGCTTTTCATCAAAACACCAGCCTGTTGTGCACTTGAGAGGAGCTGAAATGAGATCAATCGAAGCAAGAAATAATGAGGGATTAATGGATAAGAGAATTGGTGTCAAATTATTATCTTTAGAAGGGAGAAGAAAATGGCTTGACTGATGTACCAAAACCAAATATATATAACTATGAATTGAACACCACATTAGAAAGCATGATCTTTGGGTCTGTGTTCTATTTTCAGCATGTTCCAGAAAATGTGAATGGAAGTCTTTTCCTCCACTTTTTCTTAATCAGTGTGTTGATGGCATCCATGGCATCAACTGATCAGACTGTTGTACTTAAAACCCCGTATTAAGCTGATTGTAACAAGTAAATCAAGTAAAAAGAATAATTGCCATTAAACTTTTTCGTAGTATCTTGAGATAACCTGGATTAGTGGGAACGCTTTGCCAAGCAAGGGTATTGATATTTGCAGAGGCAGAAGCATTTCTACGAAGCTTTGCAGGATTAGGAGATCCTTCAGCTCCCCTGTTGTCCAAAAGGTAACATGTATTTAGTAACGATACCTTAAAATTTTCTTGAAATCAGTAAATTCAGTACAGAAACATTTACTCTGCGCACATTAATCGCAGATCCACTCCACTGCTTTTCCTCTGCATTTTTCCTGCAACTAAAAGTCCTGCTCAGATACATGGTTCTAACATGCAGTTTAACAAAATGTAGATAACTGAATAAATGAATAGAATTTTATCTCCCAGAGAAAGAGAAATAGTCAACCAATAAAATTAAAACCATATCAACAAATCTCTGATGAAGCTAGTGTAATTATCGTCACAATTCCTTCCAGCTAAGAACTAACTTATCAGAAATATAACATAACAGCAGGTTCTTGTAAAAGCTACTTGGATCATTCTGCCCTAACAACAGTCCAAAACCTTCCACACCGTGCCCTCATCAACATGGAAATTCATCTTAAAAAGGAGAAAAAAAATAAAAAACCACGAACACTTGTCATCAAAGTCAAAACAAGGTCAGCAAAACTATGACTTGAAGGATAACAAAGTGCTAGATTAATTGTTAAAAATAGTCCTTCACCCAAAGGAGAGACCAAGAAAGAATATGTTCATAGTTCAGCACCTTTGTCCTGCTGTGGAAAGAGTGAGAATGACCCAAATAAGCCAGATAATCGCTCCAAAGTTGACTCTGAAGGGGACCTTTTGAGAGTCTTCAACCACACCCACACAAACAAAAAGAACACCATGAGCCATGAGGCTTACTGTTAACTGAATAAAGAACAGCAGATAATTATATAAAAAGTGGTGCCAAAGATACCCGGGAACAGTAATCAAACGAAAACATTCAATTATGTAATATGTTGATGAGATACACTAGTAGAAGAAAGAAATTAAAAATACTGAAAGACTTACAAGTTCTTTACCAGTAGAGCCATATTTACTCTGAATCTGCACAAATGATATACTTGACTTTATGGACATGAGTAAAAGGAGAAATCATGAAAAGGCACCAAAACTTGTTACGCTAACCTTCAATGAAAAATCTGTGAAATCTAGGAGAAGCAACTTGGCTTCAAAGAAATGGGCTAAGGCCTTGGCAAGCATCTGTTGGTAAAGTTCTTTAAGAATGAAGAATGTGTATTAGATTGAAGGTGACTATGAAAACATTAAAGCGTAGCAACAGATTTCTTAAAAGAAAAGAGTGCGTTACAAGTAACTGAATAACCTGCTGGGCCAGAGAGCAGAAGAGCCCGGCTTGCAGGAGTAAGATATCGTGTATGCTTAGACACCTCTGCATGCTTTAAATGGACAAAAGCAGCACTAGTCAGCAATACCCTAGTCTGCTCACTGTCATCACATGGGAAGGAGAGTTAGTTACATCAGAACTGAAATTCAATTGTAGTTTTCTTAGCATGAATCATATATATACAAGATTGTGTAACTTCCATTTAAAAAAAAAACACATAATTAGCATGGATATGGTACATGTAACTTGATGACTAACAGAACAAGAAATAGACCTCGTTAGTATCCACCAAAAAAAAAAAAAGGGAATGAGAGCAGAAGACAACCAAAGAAATTAATCTCAGTCATGATTTCGACACATGTAATACCTAACCTAAATTGTTTGCTAAGTGAAAAAATAACATCAAATTAATAATGTCCATAGAATATGACATCATCCAGGTAATCAATATGATTTCTAACCCCTCCAAACAGAAAAAGGAATTAATTACGTACTGAAGAACACACAACAGCATGCGACAAAAAATTTGTCATAACAAAAAACACATACACTAACCGTGTAGATTAAGAAAAGGTATATGACAGCTTCCAACAGATATGGGGAAAAAGCATTAGTCCAACAAACTTCTCACATATCACAAATATTTTATTACGCTAATCATCCATAATCACAGAAAAGGAAACAAATCTGCATGCAAAAGGAAAACGATGGTAGTTTGCAGACAGAGTTACAAGAAAGGGTAAAAAGTAAAATTACTCAGGGAAAAAAGAGACCTGAGGTAATAAGGGAATTGATCAAAGGTGACTTTGGTTTCTCTACCATCGATAACTTGACGGAGCATTTCCTGTTCTATCCTCTCCACCTTAATGGCGTTTGAGGATGCACTGTTACTTCCCCATTTGCTAACGCTTTGTCCAGAAGCTAACCCTATTCCCACTCCCACCCCTACACTCAGGGCCGATATCAGAAGGCTTTTCTGTTCCATTGTTCCTTAATCTTTTCCTCCTTTTCCTCTTTCCTTATAAACAAGTTATTTGTGTAAATGAACGACTGAGAATTAAAACTGTTTGGAGAATTCTTCCCCTTTGTTTTCAAGGAGAGAGACAACAGAGATGTAGGCTTTCAGCAAAAAGCATTTTAGAAATGATTGCCTCAAATTCAGACAGAGAGCGAAGATGTTTCTCAGCCTCTATCGCTCTCTTTTTTGGAGGCCTTATATATAGTGCGAAATAAGCGGATCTCTAAATGATAAGCCAACTTGCTCCTTTACATTTCTCTTTCTCAGCAGTTCCCTTCCCTTCTAGTACGTTACGTGCCACTGTTGTAGCGGTTTATTTGGCGGTTTAACAGTTTTCTGGTTTTCCATATTCTCATTTCTCCTCTCTCAAACTGCCCCATTGTACATCAAATTTTTGTTTTATTTTCTTAAATATATATATATTGCTATAGAAATATATAAGGTCTTAAATCTTAAATTATTCGCAGCACATTTTTCTACTTAAACAATAAATAAGAAATATATAAGACATTAAAAAGTTTGGGTCATATTTGCAAATTAAAACAACATGAATCAATATGATTATTTCAAATTGTTGATGAAATTGATGTAGCTGATTCATTGGTTATTGGTATTGTTTTTAAGAACAGTGAGCCAAGGTATTAGACAGATCTGCTTGCATCTCTATATATATACATGCCTATCAAACTATATTAAAAAAAAAAAAAAAAAGAGAACATTCACATCAACCATAACATAATTAACAAAACCCACAATGAAGTATATGCGGGTAAAGATTCGCCCTCAATCCAAATTCTAGTCCAGATTTTTAGGCCAGTTAAGGATCAAAGCATTAGATTATGGCCCCTATATTACACAGCCAAATATCGTGATTCATTTTGTGGCGGTGCCATGAATGTCGAAAACCGTAGTTTGTCTGTTTAATAAGATAGATACCTTTTTTTTTTTTTGGGGGTGGGGGGGGGGGGGGGGGGGGGGGGGGGGGGGGGGGGGGGGAGCACAAGGGTGGTAAATGCCTTGGTGAGATATAACTGAGCAAAATATGCTTCATGAACTCTCTTAGTAACTCTGACAACTCTAACCTGCAGAGGCAGAAAGCAACACCATTTCATTATCAATATCATCAAGGAACTTTGTTGTAAGATATTACTAAGATCAGGATGATGACACAATGATAAACAGAAACATACTTCATAGCCCATCTTGTCAATCATCTCCTTCACTACTTGATATATTGTAGGTCTAGCCTGATACACCAACCAAATAGTTAGCATCTATCTATGGCTATGTACATAAAATAAGAATTCTCCTAGATCTGATATCTGGTTAATAATATATCCGGGAATAAGAAGAAAAGAGAAGGTGCCGGGATAAACTTGAGGAGGAAATTGTGGAATTGACAAAGAAAACATACTATATGAACATTGCGTACTGCTGCCATTAGTAAGACGCTAGGCATCTCCACTGCAACAATGATGCACCACAATTTTACAATGCGAGAGATACAAAATCATCAATCCCATAACTAAGTTTCTATGATAAACTCCAAACAAGGGAGTAAGAGAGACTCACAAACAATTATAGGGAGAAGTAGGCCAGTCGCATCTTCCATCTTTAACACAATGGCAGGATGTGGTGCATAAGCCGGCAGATGTCCTCCCTGAGGGTTGTTATGGACACATCTCAAGTGTCTACCATCTCTCATTTTGATCATGAAACCATCCGATCCACTCTTCACCTCAACTACATGGAACAATCGCACAACAAAACTCATTGAGTTGAGCCAAAGTTTTGAAAGAGAAGTAGAACACTGTCTGCAAAGTTTTTTTTGTTTTTTACAGAAAAAGAAACTTTACTGAATGACCCTGTCT
The DNA here is from genome assembly GCA_026873985.1 of Saraca asoca. NCBI lineage: Eukaryota > Viridiplantae > Streptophyta > Magnoliopsida > Fabales > Fabaceae > Saraca > Saraca asoca. The sequence goes on from JANHAO010014387.1 coordinate 9,223, forward strand.
GCAAAGTTTGTTCTAGCATTATGCATAGTTAACTAGCCTCTTTTGGCCAACAGAGATATTTGTATCACAGGAAGTTTTGAAATATAAAATTATCCTTTTGGAAAAGACAAGCAATGCACTGATAAAAATAAGACCATATAAGCATATATTGTGCATGCTATGATGCTAAGCTAATAAAACTTCACGGCCCTTCTCTTTTTAATGAGATTTTAGTAGAACATACCAGCTTCCACCACACTAGAGTTTACATAATCTTCATCCTTTTCATTAAAATTTTCTGCCATACTTCCACTGTCATTAGAGGATGAGTTGAAACTACAATGCGCTGTCTTGCACCTTCGAATGTTTATGTGACACGAGAGGATACTCGCCTTAGCTTTGTTACCGCCGAGTTCCTTGAGACCCCAGAATTCACTTCGATTATACCTAGAGTTCATCGGACCAAACATAGGCACACTGGAGAATCCTGTTATTTTAACACGGACAGAGGGGCAAGCAACCGGTCCTTGCAGAGAACCCATGCCACAATTTCTCGCCTACTTAGAGAAATCGTTAAGTTTAAATTCTATGATCTCTGTCAACAAATAGTGAATATGAAGCATTAGAAATGTTTTATCACACAATTGGATTAATTTTAAACGTAAATCGCACCTGGAAAGGAACTAAGGTTTGAACTTTATACAGAGGTCAACAATCACACGCTGTATCAGTCACCCGTCAACGCAATAGGCATGAAAATCACGTTACTTTCCGGAGCTTCGCTACAAGTTTGCCTGCGATTCACGAAGTCCGGAATTCAATTCCGTGGAAACAAAATCTTGGATATTGGAGAATTTGATTAACAGAATAATACTCTACAATACCATATACAAAATTGAATGAAGGATCGGAATATGCAAGAAAGATGGTAATGGAAATCAGAAGAAGAAGCCAACTATTATGTGGAAAACTGAGATTTTAGTGAACGACAAAGAGATTAGATAAAAGGGAATGAGGGATGGGAGAGAACTGAGAAGATAAGAGATTCTTTCTTCCCTGCTCGAGAAAAAATCTTTTGAGCTGACATAGAGAGACAGCATGAATCATACATACAGTGTATTCACTCTTATGCCCTTGTCGTTCTTTGGTGGCGCCATGGTTTCATTAGACATTTGAGCTTAACTAGTATTAATAGAGCTAGCTAATCAAAGAATAATGACTAGAGTGCCCCTTGTGAAACTCCATCACTTGTGTAGTTATTTATTAAACATTACTAAATCCACATCTAAACATGAAAAATCAATTTCCATGGTTCTTAGTTGAAATTGGCCTTGTAAATCCCAATGGAAATAATCTAATCATTAAACTCTTTAATAAATCAACAAAAACGCATTTCAAAAGATTGGATTTGAATTCTCTAATATATAACATATATTTTAAAGAATAAAATAATAATCATAATTGTCAATAAAATAATTATAAATTTAAATTTTAAATTTTATATTTATTTTATATTAAATTTTAAATTTTAATATTTTTATTTATTATTGTGATGATTTATTTTATTTTTTAAAGTATTTTTTGTATTTAAAAAAGTCAAAACCTGTTAGACTAGTCATTACTTTGGAATTCTTGTTTTATATTTAAGTTTAATTATTATTTATTGTTGAGTCATTCAATTTTTTCAATGAAAATGGTTAAGGATGGATATTTCCATTCTGTAACAGGACAGCGAGTCACAATAGTTCCCTTCTTTGATCGAACAAAGAAAAGGCCCATTGCCCGACGATGAGTTCTACCTGGAAGGATATTTGTGTCTGGGTATGAAATGGACAAAACGACGTGGCGTGAGCAGAAGACAGGAAACTTGACGGCATAAAATTGCCGGCGGCCAATGACAACAAGGTTTGCAGATGAGTGCCACGTGCACCAACAACTCTGGCAGGTCATTTGGATAAGGTTTTACATTGCCAGAATTAATCTTCCCCCTAATATTTTGTAATCTACAGAAGATTGTGAAACAAATTTTCTCTCTGCCGCTTGTTTTGTTTGGCAAAATTACTGCGTGCCTTCACATAAATTTCTGTTTTCTTTTCAAAAACTCTGTTATTTAAAGCTTTTGGATTCCAAGGGTGTTATATACATTATCCGAACCAATGAGACGGGTTGGCAAAGACTAAGAAACAAGCTAAGTCTGGATGAGAAAAGAGTCGATTATGATAGATCGTTAACTGCGCAAGCAAGGAAACAAGGTAGAGTCCCAGCTCGTTAAGGACTAAGACCCGGCTTATATAGTCGGTAGCTTACTCTACAAGCTCATAAGGATCGACCTCGCTGATCAAAGGGCGACGACGACCGAGAGTTCTAGCTTGTGTACATCGCACCTTGCCCGGCTAAACCATGAACAGCCCCCTTTTTAGACTTTGTTCGTGAGACCAGTCTACAGGGAGCAACGCGTTGGTCCCATCGATAGAAAGCAAACATCAGAAGTCAGCCGACAGTCTGTAAAAGACATGTTACAGTAGTTTAACCTGTCTTGTACATTTATTTTGATATAACAGAAATATAAACTGAGTAATTACCATTGTAACCTCCCTAGCCTCTATAAATAGGAGGAGGGAGACCATTGTGAATGAGAGGCCGAAATAGCCATATTGAAACTCTGTAGAAATTCTTTCAGATTAATACATTACCGTGGATGTAGGGACCAATACTATTCGATTTTGGTTGAACCACGTTAAAAATATTGTGTGTATTTGCTGCTCTTCCTCTTATTTCTCTTTATTCTTCGTTTGCAATAACCGGAAAGTAATTTGAGTCTGTAAGAACTCTTTTGTTTAGCTGGATTCTGGAAGAACCAAAATCCACCATCAACATTTTGGTGCTGTCTGTGGGGACTCATCTGAGTTCTGGTTGACTTTTTGTATTCCCATTCACTCTCTATTTAGCTGTAATGGCAAGATAAAGAGCCACCAGGGCTTTGAATGCATTAGTTGACCCCTCGGAAGGTCATGTATCTACAAAAGACTCCTCTACTGCTCTTGTCACTGGTGTTGTAGCTAGATTGCCTCTAGCTGGCTCTTTTCCACCTGTTGCTATTGCCAACGGCCCCGGTGGAATGCAAACCTGGCTTCAATGTTAGGAAAGATTGGAAAACATGATGGGAGAGTTAACTAAAGCAATCACCACGTTAGCACAAGCGCAACCTCAGGGTTTGCAAAGGTAGAATGAGGTCATTACACTTGGGAATGTTCCCTAACAATAGCAAGTTAGATGTTCGAGAAGAGCCAATCAGTCTTCAGGTTGCTACTCGTAACAACAAACTCCAGGTCGCTGTTATCATGACCAGGAGAGTCAAAGGGATCAGCAATCTTTCAGCTAGCGATCTGGGGTGCGAGACCCACTGCTAGAGGAATTGTATAAAAAAATGAACTAGTTGGAAGAACGTCTCTGAACGCCCAATGACCGAGCTCGCTATAAGAACATGTCATCGTTTTCCATAGAGATCGAGACTTAGCCCCTTCCTTTCAAGCTCAAAGTCCCCGTGATTCTTCTGTACAATGGGGACACTGATTCTTATGACCATCTGGATGCATTCAATGTTTAGATGGATTTGCAAATGGTTGATCCTCTGGTTAAATGTTAAGTTTTCCCAACTACACTAGGAGGTGTGCCTCGGGTATGGTTCAGAAGTCTTCCTACCGCTCAATATACAGGTAGAAAGAGTATCAACAAAAGTTCATCAGCCAGTATTCATCAGCCAGTATTGAGCGTTGAAGAGGTAGCTCATGCCCCTACCACCTTACAATGATCTTTTAACGTAAGCAAGAGTCGCTGAGGGATTACATTGCTAGGATTAGGCTTGAAGTCAACTTGGTGGAGAATCCATTTGAAGAAACCATGTTGGCAACAATCTCCGTCAGACTCCACAAGGACAGAAAGTTGTACAAAAGTCTATACAAGTCCCGGTGAAGGATTTAACTAAGTTTTATGAACGAGCTGTCAAGCAGATCAAATGGGAAGAAACCTTTAGCTTGGAAAAGCCTAACTAGAAGGATGTAAAGGACAACTTTGCCCTATAATAAGAAGAGAGGCAATGTGGATCAAGGTGAATACTCTAGCTAGTAGACTACGAAGAAGTCCAACAAGCCCAAGGGTGAGCAACCTCAGCCCTCAGGTCGCCATGAGCATTACAACGTCCTATCTAATTCCCAGGATAGGATAAGCATGACAGAAAGGGATAAAGAGGATTTCAGGAAACCTGTGCCCTCCAAAATTCCTTACAAGTGGAGGAACCAAGAAGAATTCTATGCCTATCATAACAAAACTGCCCATGGCACTTCTAATTGTTGGGCCCTCAGAGACACAATTAAGGAACTGATTAAGAGAGGTCGCTTAAGAGAGTATGTGGTATGACTTACGGTGCAATGACCTCAGCATCCCCAGCGAGATCCTGATCACGAGCCAGGGAGCTTAGTTAGAATTATACATTGATGTATTGTTATAATTCGGAAGCTTATGGTAAAGCTTCCCCCTTTGTATTTGTTGAAAGAAACTTTGTTTTTGCTGATTGGTGTGGCTTTATGGTAATCTTTTCATTACATGCATCTGACTTATTCTCCGCTACCAAGTATACATGATTTTCTAAGCTCATAAGCAATGAATTCTCTTAAGCATTATGCGTGGACACATTGCCAATTGTGACCTCTGGTCCAATTGAGGACGTGGAGATGCTCAAAATAAACTTATTGCCAACAACAACCTCTGGTCCAGTTGAGGCATGGAGACGCTGAAAATAAACTCGTTTGTTAACTGTGACCTTTAGTCTACTTGAGGTGTGGAGATGCTCAAAATAAATTCGTCCCATGAGCAACTAAGTTGTTGCGGCATAACTTGCAAATCACAGCTTTCATGCGACCAAATGTTCATAACTTTCATGTGACCAAATGTTCACAGCTTTTATGTGACCAAATGTTCACAGCTTTTATGTGACCAAATACTTGTAGCTCTCATATGACCTAATGCTTGCAGATCTCATGCGACCTAATGCTCGCAGCTCTTCTGCAATTTAATGATTCATGGCCTTCACATGAGGTATCACTCGTAGCTCACATGCGATGCATTGTTTACAAATTTCATACTATTTCTCACAAGATGTAGCTATCATGCGACTTGTCGGGATGGCTCTCTCATTACAATTTAAAGGACTTGAGGCTTTCATATTCATTATTTATTAGAAAATATGATCAATTGGCTAATTAAGTATCTCATTTTGTTGTAATTTGTAGAGGTTCACATGATCATCTGTAATATGCAGAACATTCAGACATAATACAATATGCAAGAATCATAAAGAACGGTTCTTTTATTAGAAAAGCCTCAACGAGGTAAATGTACAATATTTGAAGTATGAATTAAAGTAAGCTGAAGACTGAAGAGAATAAAAAGAAGGTTGGCTACTAGGAGACCAATTCCTAAGGGACCAAAGAGCACATCGAGTCCCTAACTTTTTTCTTCTAGTCACCCTCCTCAACAGCAAGCTCCTCCTCAGCCTCATCCCTAGCGCTGAGAACTCCAAGGAGGCGTGCTAGAATGGCTAAGAAGGAAGAACCTTATGGCATCACCGTGAGGAAATAATCCAAGATCTACAAAAGATAAGGAGAATTGCCTGAAAAGGCTTCCTATGTAGCAAACCATGCACATCTCTCTAGAAAAATAGACTACCAAAGGCATAGGGGGCTTGCTTGAGGCTCCCATCAGTTCATTCACTAGTTGAAGGAAGAAGAACTTCTCACACTTCAAATAATGGACTAGTCTGGTCTCATCGAAGAGTCCAGAAGAACTCCCAATTGCTTTCATTGAATGCCTTGGAAGAAAATGAGGTAGACTTATTCATAGTAATGAGACACGTATAGCATGAAGTATGGCCTAGATCAGATGAAATGACAGGCTAACCGAAGACTTTGATTGCACGATAATCCGTAAAAAAGGTCCTTTGCCAGTGAAATTATTCAACTCCCAACTTGCAAAGCAAGCTGAGAGTTGGGGGGCTTTATTATATATGTTAACCTTAAAGAGTTTTTAAACCCCAAAAGAGCTTTTATTAGTTTTGAATGTTGAAAAACAACTGAAAAGTTCAATGTT
>JANHAO010014388.1:0-15338 GCA_026873985.1 Saraca asoca
AATTCTTTCATTTTGGTCCTTTTAGAATTTCAAATTTTATTTTAAATTTTTCTTTTCATTTTTCTAATTTTTTCTAGGTGTTACAACAAGTTAGCCCCCAAAATCGACACATCAGCCACCAACAGTCCGACAGTGATTTGCCCGGTATTTATTGCCCGTCTAGCATTTATTGTCCTATACAACTAAGTAAACATATTGGCAATTTATCAAATTATACTTATAACCCTCTCTACTTTTATAAATAGAAAAGGAAATCATTGTAACAGGTAGTGAGTGAAAGACATATGCAAAAACTCTGTTGAAATAGGGATACAAGAACATTTGTATCCCTATTTCGATGGTCTAAATAGTAAAACAACCACATAAAAACAAAATATAATCACTGTGAACGTAGGGGTTACACTGACTTTAGTCGAACCACATCAAAAGCCTTCAGTGTTCTTCTAGTTCTTCTTTCCTTTTACTCTTGCTTTTCTTTTGCATTTTCACCCTTTTTACAGTAGTTTGGATCTCAAAACTCTTGGTTGATCAATTATCAAAATCGACCATTAACATTTTGGCATGCCTGGTGGGACCAGACTATTTTTTTGTTGATTCACCAACTAACTGTGATGGTAAGAGGAAGAACAACCAGGAGCTTTGACACCGCTGCTAACCAGCCGAGCCACCGTGGAGAGCAACACCGAAATGTGCTAGAAGATAGAAACCCATTTTTAGCAGGCACTTCTTTTGTTCCCCTGGAAACTGACTATATACAAGCGTTACATCGATGCCAAGAAGCGCTCGAGAATATAGTTAGGAGACTCACCAATGCAGTTACAATGCTAGCCCAGGTGCACACCCATAGGGTTCAAAGATAGGCTAAAGCTACTGCAAATGGGAGAATAAATTGAGGGTCGTAAAGAGAAGTGCTAGTTCAAGACGAGAGACTAGCTAGAGAAATGCCTTGACAAGCAGACTCAGCTCACTCCATTAGCTCGTGATCTAAATTTGAAGGTCACTGAGCTCATAAGCATGATGGAAATCGACGACCTGGGAGATCATATCACACCGATAGCTCGAACGCAGGTTGTGACAGTACCAAGGGTCAACGATCTGAAATGCAAAACTCACTAATAGATGAGCTATTACAAAGGGTACAGTGATTAGAAAAACATCCCTCAGCTTGGGACCAATCAGATAGTTACCCATTTCTAAGGAGATTGAGACAGAGCCTCTCCCCATCGATTCAAAGTTCCTGCCATCCCACCATATGATGGGGGAAGCGATCCGCATGACCATTGGATGCCTTTAACATCTAGATAGACCTTAAAACAACTAACCCTTTGGTCAAATACCATTTCTTTCTAGCCACTCTTGGAGATTTCCCCCAAGTGTGGTTTAAGAACCTTCTAACTCATAGTATTAGTAGCTAGAAAGAGTGTTAGAAAAGATTTATTGATCAATATAGAGCTCTAAGGAGGCAACTCGCATTATCTTATCACCTTGCAACAATTTTTCAGTGAAAGGATGAATCGTTAAAGGAATATATTACAAGATTCTACAGCGAGGTTAATTATGTAGAAAGCCTTTCCAATGACAACATCCTAACGGTGATCTCAGTGGGACTTCATAAAGATGAAAAGCTGTAAAAAAGCATATGCAAATCCTTGGTGAAAAATATGGAAGAATTTTATGAACAAGCTGCTAAGAAGGTCAGATGGGAGGAGACCTTTGGTTCAAAAAAGCATGGACAAAGGAATGAGACGAGTAGCCCTGCTTTTTGCCAAAACAAGAGAGGGATAATCGTGGGAAAGGCAAAATAGACCATAATGATGGAGCTGAAATGCAACTTACCAAGAACACCAGGAGGGAGTGACCTGAGCCTCATGGTCACCAGGACAATTACACTATCTTATCTGACACCCCAGAGAGGATATACATAACAGAAAGGCACAGGGAGGATTTCGGGTAGCCTAGACCTTTGAAGACCCATATAAGTATAAGGATGCTGGTAGGTTTTATGCCTATCATAATGACATTAGGCATAACACCTCTAAGTGTAGGTCACTCAAGGACGTAATTGAAGATCTTATCAGAAGAAGTCACCTAAGGGACTACGTGGTGCGACCTACCAGACAATGACCTTAGCACCCCTAACAACTAGTACAACAACCATCCCAGCAGGTCGAGCATGAACAAACACCCGTAGTGAGGACCATCTTCATAATCCATGGTGGGCCACATATCATACGCACTTCACATAAGTCACATGAGTGTTACGTGTGAAGTGCAGGCCACATCTTATTTACGGGTTATGAATCCAGAAGGCCCACCAAGATGGTTGAGACCACCTCTTAATGCATCACCTTTGTGGATGATAATGAATAGGCAGTCCCCTCATAATGATACACTTGTCATCCTAGCCAAGATTGATAACACTAAAATGTGAAGGATCATGTTGGACACTGGTAGCTTGGTTAATGTCATGTACAAGAAGTGCTATGGACAAATGAAACTGAGTAAAGGTGACTCGAAATCTTCCCAGAGCCCTTCTTTGGCTTTATAAGGGACATGATATTTCCAGTAGGGTAGGTCAGGCTTCCTCTCATTGTGGGAGACTCGGAGCACCAAGCCACTATCCTGGTAGATTTCGTAGTTGTTGATTGCCTTTTAGCATACAATGTAGTGTTAAGGTGTCCTGCAATAAATGATTTGGACATGGTCATGTCCACCAGGATGCTAACTATGCAATTCCTAACCCTCAGTGGAGTCAGATGTGTGCGAGGTGAACAATGCACAGCTCAACGTTATTACGAAGATGCTATAAAGATCGGGGAAAGGCAAAAGAGGGTTAACCTAGTCTGTGGCGGGGAACTTCAAGCCCCAAGCATGATGGGGGTTAGTTACAACCTTAATCCTCGTGACTTGGATGTCAATAAGGAAACTGGCCCTATAGAGGAGCTCGAGGACATGCAGGTTAGCAAAATAGATCCTAAAAAGTGCCTCAAGCTAGGAAGGAACTTGCCTCTCGATGTGAAGATCTAACTCTCTAAGTTCCTTAAGACAAATCTAGATGGGGATTGATCTCAAGATTATGTCACATCAACTGAATATTGATCTACACCATAAACTAGTTTGTCAAAAGAGGAGGCCGATGAAGACTAAGTGATTTGTCGCTTTAAAAGAGGAGGTGGACAAACTCCTAGCTAATAAGTTCATTTAAGAGGCTTACTAATCCCATATTAGTGAAAAAGAAAAACAAGAAATGGAGGACGTGCATTGATTTCACTGACCTCAACAAAGCTTCTCCAAAGGATAGCTTCCTTTTGCCCAGAATTGGCCAACTCATTGACTCGATAGCCGGACACCAGCTCTTTAACTTCATGGACACTTACTCAGGGTACAACCAGATACCTATGGAGCCCCAAGACAAAGAGCACATCTCGTTCATCATAGATCGTGGATTATATTACTATAAAGTGATGCCTTTCAGGCCAAAAAACATAAGAGTGACCTACCAGTAGCTGGTCAATATGATGTTCAAAAAACAAATTGGAAAGATCATGGAGGCCTACACGGATGATTTACTTGTAAAGTCCAAAAAGGTTAGGGATCATGTGAAGGACCTGGATGAGATATTTCAAATTTTAAAGAAGTACTAGATGAAATTGAATCTGCTTAAGTGCACGTTTGGAGTGTCTTCAGGAAAGTTCCTTGGATTTATGGTTAATAGTAGGGGAATTGAAGCAAACCCAAAGAAAATCAAGGCACTCATTGACATGAAGTCCCCAACTGGGGTCAAGGACATGTAAAGTCTGACTAGTCGGGTTATAGCACTAAGTAGGTTCATTTCCAAGGCAACAAACAGGTGCATGCCACTTTTCGATGTCCTAACGAAGGCTAAATAATTTGAATGGAATGAAAAGTGCAAGACTACTTTCCAGCACTTGAAAGACATATGGGTTAAGCTCTACTACTATCTAAGTTGCAGGAAGGTGAGAAGCTCATTATCTACCTAGGAGTATCCCAGCACGCTATCAATGTGGCTCTTGTTTAAGAAGAAAATGGAGTCTAACTCCCAATTTATTATGTGAGAAAAATGCTGCTAAATACGGAGGAGAATTATACACCTATGGAGAAGCTTGCTAACTATCTCGTGATCACTTCTAGGAAATTGTAGCCTTACTTTCAAGCACATGCTATTGAGGTGCTCACCCAGTACCTGTTAAGGCAAATGCTATAAAAGACTGACACCTCAAGTCACTTACTCAAGTGGGCCATTGAGCTGGTTCAATTCGACATCTAATATAAGCTGAGGTCAGCGATCAAGGGACAGGCTTTAACTGACTTCATTACAAAATTTACTAGACCAGTGGAAAAGGAAGTGGAGACTTCAAAAGGTCCATGGTGGGAACTTTATTTAGACAGGTCCTCATGTGAGCAGAAGGCAGGGGCAAGAAAACTTTTAATTAGCCTAGAAGGACATAAAATCCTCTATTCACTAAGATTTGAATTTTAAGCTACCAGTAATGAAGCAAAATATGAAGTGCTACTTGTAGGACTTCGCTTGGTAAGAGAGGTACAAGCTAAAAGCTTAAGGATCTTCAATGACTCCCAGCTCGTTGTTTGTCACATGAGGGATGAGTATCAAGCAAAGGGATCAAAGATGGCTATCTACCTCCAGAAGGTTTAAGAATTACTTAGAAATTTTCAGAGGTACGAGATTAGTCAGGTCTCACGAGCTTAAAACACCCATGCAGATGCACTAGCTTGTTTGGCCGCAACCAAGGATGCGAATTTCTCATGTGCGATCCTGGTGGAAACTCTTCCATTACCAAGCATAGAACAGAAGGACGTTGTGATGACAATTGATGTGGCACAAAGCTTATGGATGAGCCCAATCTTGACATATATATGAAATGACGATCTGCTAGATGATAAGTTGGAAATGAGCCATATACGAGCTCGAGTTGCTAGATACTACATCATCGATGACTTGCTTTATAGAAGGGGCTTTTCAGCTTCACTCCTCAGATGCATTGATAACCCTGATTGTGACACCGTCCTGGAAGAAATTCACACTAGACACTATGAAAACCCCTCTGGGGGGCTGTCTCTAACTCAAAAGGCATTTCGGCAGGGGTTCTACTAGCCAACTATGAAATAGGACACAATCAACCTTATTAGACAATATGACAAATGGCAAAAGTTTGCTAAGGTTCCCCGAGCTCCTCCAACTACATTTAACAAATGGTTAGCCCTTGGCCCTTTTTGATGTGGGGAATTGACTAGATCAGACCTCTTCCCACAGGTCCTGGGAACTGTAAATATATGGTTGTAGTTGTTGACTACTTTACGAAGTGGGCAAAGGCAAAAGAATTGGTTGAAATCTTTTCTTCCAAAATTAAGAAATTCATCTGGAATAGTATTATCTGTAGGTTCGAGATTCTTTAGTAGATTATAATAGACAATGGAACCCAGTTCACTAGCAAGTAGTTTATTGAGTTTTGCAACAATCTTAGGATTATAAAAAACTTCTCGGCAATAGACCATCCTCAGGCTAATGGGCAAGTCAAAGCTGTTGATAAGATCGTCAAACAGATCTTAAAGACAAAATAGAGGCCAGGAAGGGAGCATGGGTAGACGAGCTGCCAAAAGTACTCTAGGCTTACTGAACTATAGCTTACAGCACCACAGGAGAGACTCCTTTCTCGATGGTTTATAGATTTGAAGCTATAATACTAGTGGAAGTCGAAGTAACTTCACATCGAAGGGCCACTTTCAAATCGAAGGATAATAACCAACTGCTCACTATGAATCTCGAGCTCGTTGAAGGAGTAAGGGATGTGGCTTGCCTCAGAATCATGACTTATCAATAATGGGTTATGAAACACTATAACCAAAAGGTCCGAGCTCAAAGTTACAAAGCTGGTGATCTTATGCTGCACCTTATCTTACCAGGAGCTCACAAACCCAATACAGGGACATTGGGTCCAAATTGGGAGGGCCCATACATAATAAAAAAGAATTTGGGTAATGAAGCATACCACTTGACAAATGTAGATGGGGCAGAAATTCCTCAGGCATGGAACACCGAACAATTTCAGCCATATTATCAACAAGTTCAAAACTCAGCTCTATAATTCTATATCATTATACAAATCTCAATAAAAATTCCCAAAGTTCTCCTACTCTATACAAACTCTGCGACATATCTTCAGAACGCTACTTTTAAAGCAAACTAGCCTCAGAATTTGACCAGAACCTATTTAAACCACATTCAAGCTACTAACTCAATCAAATATCTTGCGAACTATAAAGGCCAGCGCCCATTAATCTAGTATTCGAGCATGAAGCCATGATTTACTGGCAGAATATTCAAGTACTATGACCCACAAAAGTTTGGGAAATAAATTATTCACAATGAACAATGTTAAACATATGTTTTAAAGAAAACAGCTTGGGCAAATTCATCAAAGCAAAATTCTTCATTACAAATAAGCAATCCAGTCCATGTATGTTTAGAATATTTAAAAATGAAACTGACAAAAGCCAAAGGCTAAGTTGTAAAGACACAATCTATGAAGAGGTCAGGGGCATAGATGGATCCTGATGAGTAGAAAGGTCAACAAGGGGTGCAGACTAGTTCTCTATCATTTATTTAGATCTCACCATGGCTCTTTCTCTAACCAACAAGCTACCCTCGATTTGAGTGTCATCCTGAGCAAGAGGACCTCCACCACCAACTTCTGTACCTAGAGCCGAAATCGACTTTGCATCCTCTATGAAGTGTTGAATGATTGCCTTAACGTCTCTACTAAAGAACATGAAATCCATGTCTAAATGTTTTTGCCACAAGGTAAATAGAAAGCTATCGGTGGTGTCTAAGATTGTTGCATCCTCAGCCTATGCAACCATGGCGGTGGTCTCTTTTCTAGCTTAGGCAATCTCCTCCTTAGCTTATGCAGCCCTATTTTCAGCTCGGGTGGCTTTGTCCTTAATACAAACTGCTCTCTCCTTGGTAGCCTCTTCCCTCTTCTCCGTGACCTTGGCCCGCTTTGCTGTCCCTTCTAGTTCACTTTACAACTACTTCAAATCATCAGCTGCTTTATGGAGCCTTAAGATCAAGCTAGTCATCCCGTGAAGCAACGCATCCCTGGCCTCCCTTTTTATGGTCTCCCTTTTTACAACCTCAGTGCCCCACAACTAGGCCTCAGCATGTTCCAGTCTCTTCCTGAGTTCCATCACCTCATTGTCAGAGCAGATAAATCGCTCTCAAGCTTCCCTCGTTCTTCTTCCCAGATCATGATCTCATCACTTAACTTTATTATTTCCAATGCACCTTGAAAAGATTGAAATGATTCGATCAACTGCTAAGGATTGTCAAGAGAGAGAGAGAGAGAAGAAAAGTGATGAATAATACTAACCAACAAATAATGGCAAACTATTATGCTTGCTAGCGCATTACGATGAATCTCCTCCTATTCCAATGCCTTGGTATGGGTTCCCAAAACCCGATCCACATATCTGTGAAGAAAATCATAGTATATCAGTGTCTAGGGGCCCAAGATTTCTGATAGGTTCCCTAATGTGTCCTTGAGCTCCTCCTCTGAGCTAATCATGATCTCCTTCCCTTTATCAGTTCTTTACTTTTTAGAAAAAGGCTCATCCTGGGTTTTCTTCCTGTGGTTAGGAAACTTCATTGGCTCTCTCACAACCTTAAATGATCCCATCTGTGAAATAGGGATTGGTGCCACAAAATCTCCTCTACAGCCACAGAGGAGGAAGGACAATTAACTAGTGCAGAAGTTGGAGTAGTGTTAGGCCTTGACCTAGCTGAAGGGGGAGGTCTAGTAAGGTCGAGTCTCCCCATATCACTGCACTCCCTAAAATCTGTTAGAGTGACCTCTTTAACCCTATGAGCTCTAATATCTTGCGAGCTATTAAGAAGCTCGGCATTGAGAGTAGGAGAGAGATCGTGTGCCCGTAAAAGCTCTTTGTCAAACTTGAGGTCATTTTGAAAATCTTTGGAAGTAGCAAAATGGTTGAGCACCTCGATCTCTCTCATCCTTAGATCTAGTTTCTCTTTCCTAGCTCCATCTGCAAAGACACAATGAAAAACTTAGATTTTAAGCAAAGAAATAAATGCCAAGGCAAACCTACATCCTTCTAGCTTACTTACCAGGACTTAACATAAATGAGAAGTTGTGAAGGCAACTTAAAGAAGGACAAGAAACATAAAACTAGTGGGTCTTATAACTTCCTACATTGGATTTCCCCTTAGCCTCCCCTGAGGAAGAATTTTCTTGTATTTAGATGGATGGGCTAAAAAGTAGTAGATCCCTTCTCGTAGTCTAATCCTTTTGATACTATAGAGGTTGGAAAAGACTCTTGCCAAAGGGGGTGCAAGGCTATTCTTAAGATAGATGAGCACTAAAGAAATCCAACTAGAATATGAATTCAGAGTCAGCTGAAAAAAGGGTGAGTCTTAATTTGCTCAGAAAATCAATTACATAGGGGGAACCAGAAACCTAAATCCAACACCAAGATGCTAAATACTAATAGCTATGAACTTTGAAAGGGGTGAGTAACATGATCGTTGCGAGAAGGTGCCAAGGCACGATAACCCTTTAAGAAACGATATGCTTAGGCTATCCCTCCAAGCTCACTAAGTTTGACACTTGAAGAATGAAGAGTAAAGGGAGAGCAAGCTTCAGAACCCCCAGGCTCAAGGCAAGCTACGAACTCCTCGGCAATCTCACTGTTCTGAGAGGTCACCTCCCTTACAAGACAAAGCAACTCCCCGTTCCCTTCGGAAGACTCAATATCTTCGATTACTATTAGATGACAGTGGCACCTACGAGGTGGAGACATTTACACAAAGAAAAAAGGAATGATCAAGTCACTAGAAGCAAACTAACCCTTGCTTTTAGAAAATTCTTCTAATCAAAGTCCTATGTGAAAGGTCGTATATGCCCTAGGTCACTAAGATCCAAACCCTAGTAACTATTGGGTTGCTAAAGTCCAGAAAACTAATGGAAAACTCAAACGACAGATAGAAACCCCAGGGCCTACTGATAGTTCACCCGGACAAACTCAACATAAAGAAAGGAAAAGCATAAGCAAGTTCAACTAGCACCCCAGATCGTTTTAGCAATAAACAATCTCACATAGACCTCCAAACAAAAACCTAGAAATCATAAGCCAAAAAAAGAAGCTTACTAAGCTAAATGGAAAAAGAAGTCCGAAACATAAGCAAAGTTAGTTTTCGGTAGTCAAAACTTGAGCTATGAGCCTAGTGAGTTGGAACGATGCAGAAGGTGGTAGACGATAGCAAACGGTCATGAAACTGACAAAGAGAATGGAAACGAAGAGTCTGTAAGGCCTGGATTTCAAATGACTAATAAAAAGGGCAAAAGAGTTTTCCCTAATTTATATCATGCATGGCCTAACCATTGAATTTGGGAACTCTCTGAATACCCATAATCTAATGGCTTAGCATGTGTCAGCGTTAAGTCCTCGCCAGCCTGGCAAAAATATTCACTGAAGACAGTAATCATTACGCTATTGGTAGGAACGAAGAGTCGTGGATAAAATGAAAAATATGCTAAATAACCTGCAAAATTACAGATTACAAGCAATGAATTATGACTTTCTGGCTACATCGCGATCATCTTGTGCTAATAAAGGCATAGCTCTTATATAACCTATCCAACATCTCAGATTGAGTGCACCTAATCACCCACTGAGCACTCGTCTCAGCCCGAGCGCATCTAATTGCCCACTGAGCACTTATCTCAGCTCAGGCACACCTAATCACCCACTGAGCACTCGTCTTAGCCTAAGCACACCTAATCGCCCATCAAGCATGAAGCATTCATCTCTGTCAGGCGCACCTAATTGCCCACCGAACACGCGACCTTGTCTCAGCTTAGGCATACTTAATCACCTACTAAGCACTCGTCTCGACCTAAGCGTACCTAATCACCCACCGAACACACAACCTTGTCTCATCTTGGGTGCACTTAATCACCCACTAAGCACTTGTTTCAGCCTATGCATACCTAATCACCCACCTAGCATGCGACTTTATCTTAACTTAGGTGTATCTAATCACCCACTAAGCCCTCGTCTCGACCTAAGCGCACCTAATCGCCCATTGAGCATATGACCTCATCTCAGCTTTGGTGCACTTAATCTTCTATTGAGTACTTGGAGCACACCTAATCCCCCACTAAGCCCTCATCTTAGCCTGGGCGTACCTAATCGCCTACAAAGCCCTCATTTCAGCCTGGACACACCTAATTGCCCACCGAGCACGTGACTTCATCTCAGTCTGGTGCACCTAATCACCCATTAAGCACTCATCTCAGCCTGGGCATACTTAATCACCCACCAAGTACATGATCTTAAGCCAGACTAGGCTCGCCCATTGAATATTCAAGCTAGTGCTAGCTAAGCATGATCTAAGCACTCAACTTATTCAAGGCGTAACTCGTATGTGACCAATTACTCATAGCTCTAGTGTAACTTGATGGTTGCAATTTTCATGCGACTTGAAGGTGCATTACTAGCTGAGGCACTTTAATGCTCAAATTCATTTATTTAAGACAAATTAATGCAACCAATTGATTATCTAAGTCAATGTTTATTTAGTTGTGAAAATTCACTCATGAAGAGCTCGCATACTATTTTTCATAGTAAATGAAGTATTCAGCATGACACACTTGGGAAAACAAAGAAAAGAGAGTTTTCATTAAAAACCTCATTCAACGAGGTGAGTTTATGCAAGAAAATTTAAAGTACAAAAGTTGGAATAAGCCTATGGCTATAATTAGCAAAAGGAACTGGTCTTTTAGAGCTGGATCCAACGAACAGGCCAGACCATTCTAGCTCCTCTTTCCTAACCTCCTCCCAAGCTAGAAGCTCCTCCCTCAACCTTGCAAATCCTAGGTGCTTGGAGAAACTGAATGATTAACTCACCACGCAAGGAAACCAAAGAACAAAGGTGAAATAGCCGCATTATTTAACGCAGCCTGAAGGAACTACAAGGGCATGTAACAAAATTTCCTGGGATCCTCAAAGAGGAATTGTCCTTGAGGTCCCCCTATAACAAAATTTCCTAGAATCCTCAGAAAGGGATTGTCGCAGCAGGCCGAATACAGCCTGAAAAACTCCACCAAAGGCCCAAGTCAACAAAAACATGAGGGGCTCAGGTAATGC
This sequence comes from Saraca asoca, assembly GCA_026873985.1. Classification (NCBI taxonomy): domain Eukaryota; kingdom Viridiplantae; phylum Streptophyta; class Magnoliopsida; order Fabales; family Fabaceae; genus Saraca; species Saraca asoca. The sequence continues at coordinate 11,206 of JANHAO010014388.1, forward strand.
ACCAATCCAGTCTTTCCATGAAAGAGGAAGAAGGTCTCCACACTTTAAATAGACTAGTCTGGCTTCACCAGAGAATTCAAAAGATATTCGGTTGTTCTTGATCTAATAGTCCAGATAGAACGAGGTTGCCACGCTAATGATTATAAAACATATACAATAGGAAGTATGGCCTGGCATAGATGAAATGAAAGATTAAAGCTTGAAATGACAACACGACAAGACTGAATGTGTAGACTTGATAATACTGCAGACTGCAAGAGAAGACTTCGCTAGCAAACAAGTCCTAGTCCGCAAAGCAAACTGGGAGTTGGGGGATTATGTTATTGGTTTCTGGACCAAGACAGAATGGGCTAGCAAAGGCCCAATGGACCAGTCCGGCAAAGAAAGGTCCAATACCCTCCAGAACGAGGTCGTTGGATTTACAGGTAACTCGCCCAGTGCAAGGTCAGGTTGCAAGATGAGCTCAGGCCATCTAGCGAGCTCCCCCGGGGATGAGTATGGAATTCCAAAGACCAGTCAGCACCTAGATGCACATATTCCCAATTGACAAGTCAGCCCCCAAAACTAACACATTAGTCACTAATAGTCTGATAGTGATTTGCCTGACATTTATTGCCCATCCAGCATTTATTGGCCTATATGGCTGAGTAGACATGTTGGCAATTTATCGAATTACACTTGTAACTCTATCTACTTCTATAAATAGGAAGAGAAATCATTGTAACAAGTAGTGAGTGAAAAATATATGCAGAACCTTTGCCAAAATAGTGAAAGAACATTTGTATTCTTGTTTCGATAGTCTGAACAGTAAAACAATCACACAAAAGCAAAATACAATCATCGAAGACGTAAGGGTCACATTAACTTTAGTCGAACCCCATCAAAAACCTTCAGTGTTCTTCTAATTCTTCTTTCCTCTTGCTCTTGCTTTTCTTTTGCATTTTCACCCTTTTTACAATAGTTTGGATCTCATAACTCTAAGTTAACCGATTACCAAAATCGACCATCAACAATTATTGTATAAAATGAAGATTTGTATAAAATTATTATTTGTTATCATTTTGTATAAGAAGGTAGAGGTCTAAGAAATAATTAATTTGATAAAAATACTCTTGAATATCAATAGCCAATAAAATTATCTTTAATGAATTTGAGACATATAGTTAGATACAAATTCCCTCCAATGATTAATATTTTTTAAAAAATATGATAATATAAAATAAAGATTTATACCATGATAATAAAATAGTACAACATGTTTCACCAATATATACACACATATATGTATGTGCATGTTCAAATGAATCCAAGCATATAAAATTCCAATGGAAATACCATGTGTACATTCTTCGAATAAAATTATAAAATGTGAAAAAGAGGAAGACATAAAAGAATATTTTAATTTTAATAATTTACAATTTATTCTAACAAGAGAGAGGTATGAGAATATAAAAGAATTATTTTTAAATTTTATAACTTAAGATTATCTTAACATTATCTTATTGGTTCTTATTCTCTTTTCAATAGAGTGGATAATCTTATATAAATTTTAAAATATAAAAAAAGATTTTTTGATAAATTATATAATTAGTTTAAAAACCTCAAATATAATATAAGCCTCTATTATAAAATTTATCTTATAATATATTAACAGTGCTGTACGTGGTTTGAATGTGATTTAGTGATAATAGGATTGTGAATAATGTTAGAGATTTGATTTATTAGTTGTCTTTATAACCATATGGCGGTATGGATTTTTGGGCTCATATAATGTACTGTATATTTTTAAGGAGGTCTAAAAGTAGTCTAATTTTGCGAGATCTAACCTTGCCATGCTCAATGAATTTATTGAAACCTAATATGCATCAACACTTCATATAATAGTCATATCCGCGTATCGGAAACGTTTCTGTTTCTGACACTTCTCAACATCGACACTTTATTTACTATGTAAAAATAGTCCGATACTTCTGAAAATATCGTGTCACCATGTCCGTGTCCCCATGTCCCCGTATCCACGTTTCGGTGTCCGTGCAACATATTTGGAACTTCAAAAATTTAAGTTCAAGACAGCAAGAACAAGAAAATAAGTTGTAGAAGTGTGTGGGAATTAGTGTTCGTTCAAAATAAAGTGAACAACTCTCTGTGTGGGTGCGTGATTGTGTTGATGTAATCATCCAAAAGAGAATGAATGATTTGGGATTGAGAAAACAAATTAAAAAAAAAATTGAAAAGGAATAGGATATACAAAAAAGATGTTGCAGCTAAGGCGTGTTTGAATGACAATTATTTACGGGTACATGAGATAATAAAAGCAAATGTTGAATAATTTCAGTTTCTCAAATGTGGAAGACTTTCTAGGAATTATTAAATAAAGTATGATTATTCAACAATAAATCAACCAAACTTGTTGGATAGATTAGATGATAAAATTTGTTGTTTTCAATCATATGTATTATAATCAAATTTTTCTATAAATAATTCTAAAACATTTGACAATATAAATATTTATTTATTTACCTTGCTGCACAAAAATTTTTAAAGAAGATATAATAACACATTTTGATCATTAAAATTGACTAATTTATATCATATTTCTCAATTTTTATAAAAAATTAAATTAAATTACTCTATTGTTTTATGATCAAATTGTCAATAAAATAAGATAGCCTAAATATATTTTCATAAAAAGAATAAAGACTAAGTGTGTGCTTGGCCTATCAAAAAAATTAATTATTAATTTTTTATCTTAATTAAACAGTTCTTTTTTATATTTTAAAAATATTTGTTGTACTAATTTTTTGATTAAAAAAACTCTTTTTTAAAAAATTATTCCAATTGATATATAATTTATTAGAATAGATTTTTTAATTATTTTTTTTACTTTATCTCTCTTTTTTTAATTAATTGACCGTTTATGTTTTAATTAATTAAAAATTCTCATAAAAATATTATTAATTAAATTTTATTTATTTTTATTTTTATTTTAAAAATCTTAATCACATCAATATACTTTACTCTCAAAATAAATATGAATTAATTTACTCCATATACTATTGATTGATAACATCTTTTTACACTTATAAAATAGTTCAACAATTAATTTTATTAAATAATTTTAATATAATCAATTAATTTATTAATTTTTAATTATTATCTCATAACTAAATATTAATAAAATAATTAACAGTTAATTTATCAATTATCAATAAATTACATTAGATGAACATTAATTTCTATAATTTATTTACAAAAAGAATTTAAAAGAGAATATTTTTTTTGTAATAAAAACAGATTAGTCTTAATTAAGAATTTTTGGTTTAAGTGGGACTTGATGTGCCTTGGTGGCAAAGCCATCCTTTAGATCTCGAGTTGGATTTCAAATCTTCGCGTGCTTAAGTCTGTTAAATTACTTATTCCTGTTTAAAAACAAAAAAAAAAAAAAAAAAGGAGCAGATTAGGCCCATTTTGACAAGAGATGTTTGACCGTGAGTTCTGACCTAGAGAATGCATGATTGAAGAAATTCATTAATTAGTTGAATTCTGTGTGTGGAGCTTATCATTACAGCAGCCTAGTCGTCTTTAAAGAAAACATTAGCTTTTCTAAAGGAAAAGCATTTGAGAGAAAGATTGGAAAGTGAACTGCAGCGTGACTCGGAGAGGCCTGCATCTTTCTAATCATCAAACGCTGATGTTAGATATTGCGAGTTGAAGAAATTTTATGCTTTAATGATGATGTGTTTATATTTTATTCAATGAATAGCATTAATGGCTGTTTTATAATTTTTTATTTTTTAAAATTGAAAATCAAAATTTTAATATATATATATATAAATGCTATTAGATTGATAATTAAATAATAAAAATCATTAATTTTTATATTTATTAAATAAAAATAAGGATGCATGTAATAATTAGAGTACATAAAAAAATTCTCATTGTTGGGATCAGTTTTAGACCATCCACATTGCGGGTTGCTTAAGGGAGTTGCTTCCCTTAAGCAATCCGGTTTTAAGCACCTGCCCACTGTGAGAGAATCTATTTTTTTCAGCTCAGCATTTGGGTTGCTTGCCAAGCAACTGTTGCTTAACACAAAGAAAGCAATTAAAAAATTGAAAAAGACACTGCAGAAG
>JANHAO010014389.1:0-15337 GCA_026873985.1 Saraca asoca
CCGGATCTTGTCTTTGACAAATGTAACAAATCTGCTCTATAAATTGAGATATCAATGTATTGATTAAAATTAAGAAATGAAAAAAACACTCGTTTCTTCAAATGTCAGTCACAATTTTTTTTTTTAAGGAAATTACGGTTTATGACCTGTGATTTGTACTTTTTTTATTTAATTTATATGTATTTTTAGATATTGAAATTCATTATGATTCTCATAGTTAACATTATGTGTATATGATATTTTCTCTAAAATATAAGGAAAAGAGCATATGAAATGTGTATGTTTCAAATTATACTCAATTTTCTCAAAATCAAACCTAATTAAAATAGGTTCTCAGAAACAAGAGAAGTTAGTGTTTTTGTCGGAAATTCATTGTCTTATTTTTTGAAAATTAGAGTCAAGTATTTTGCTTGAGATTTAATTTTTCTAAATTATTTTTAAATTAGATATAATTTTTAAAAAAATTGGAGTCAATTTAACCATGCACATTACTTGTCCTCTTTCTATTGTATTTTGGACAGAAAAAATATTAGATAAATAAAGTGTTAATGATAAAAATTATAAATAAATAAATTTTAATATTGAAACACAAATAAGTTTGGATAAAAAATAAAATCAAGTGAATAAAATATAATTTTTCCATAAAATATGTTTGGATAGTTTCTAATACTTTCATTTTCTAAAAAAATAGAGATTATTTTATAATATTTAGAAAATAACAAAAAAGAGGTTTTATGTATTTCTATTGTTGATAACAATTTTAAAATTAATTAAGCCTATTATAATAAACTACATAATTATTATCATTGTTATCAATTTCCACTTATCAACATCTTTACTTTACCACCATTACAACTAGTTATTATCCATTGTCACCATTCATAATCACTATTCATTATGAGTATCATAATCAACCATCTATCATTATTTTCACCGTTTATTATCATTGTTATCATTATTTATATCTACTATCCATTATTACTATCCATAACTATTTTCATTGTTGTTTGCTAAAATCACAATCTACATTTTAGAATCACAATTACTTCTATAATTACTATTCATACTACATAAACCATCCCATAATTACTAATTAGACATGAAAGTAAAAATTATATTTGAATAAATATTAATTCTATGTAAAAATTTTAAAAGTAAAAATTATTTAAAAATATATTTTCACAAATCAATCATATACTCTTAGTGTGTTTGATATCAGTTATATTTTTTTATTCCTAGGAAAGTAAGGTGGGAATAAAAGTTTCCCATGTTTGGTACAAGAGATAAAAAATTATTCCCAGGCATAAAAAATGCCTAGGAATAAAATTTATAAAAGAAAGTTAAAAATTTTATTTCCACCTGTGAGGGTGAGAAAGAAATATTTCAGAGGGAATAAAAAAATTTTAACATGTGTTTTTACATAATTATCCCTAATTAAAACATGAGAATGAAATTTATTGGAAATGCATCAAATTATTCCTGAGAAAGTGAAGTGACAACCAAACATATTTATAAGACTTTTTCATGTATCTGATTCATGAGAATCTCATTCCTAGGAATAAAACATTCCTAAGAATAAAATATTTCATGAACTATACATACCCTTTGTGTTTTGCGTCTAAGAAATAAGGAAAACTTTTACACCTACGGTTGATTTTGTCACGTAAGAATTTATGACAACATTCATCTATTCTTTGACGTTGAGTTTTTTATCTATCAAATAATTCTTGATAGAGAGCATCTATCATTGTTTCTATCAAAATTAAAAAAATTCAAATAAAATTTGAAAGAAGAAAGTTACACTGTCCTATTTGTTTTGCCAACCATCTTTAATTCATTGATAGGTAAAAAAAATAAAATCAAATAAAATAATATAAATTGGTAACATTGTTCTGGGCTTAATATTAGTGATTTTGCAACAGTACTTTCTGCGGTATCAGTTTTTCCCTTTTATTGGTCTGGGTCATAGAGGTCGGGTGTCATGGGCACTTTGATTATGGTTTCAAACTCTCACATTAAGCCCTTAGCCCATTAGGCCCAATCACTGAATTCGGTAGCCCAACTTCTTCTCATCCTCGTCCTTCTACTGCTTCTACTTCTACGCACGGACTGGTACTGAGTTGGCATCAACCGAGTTCCAACCATGGAGCCGTTAGAAGCTCTGGTTGCGCAAATTCAAGGTCTATCAAGCACCGCTGGCGACCTCGCTCGTCTTCACACCATCTTGAAGCAAGCTGATGATTCCCTCGGCGCTGATGCCACTCGGTTATCCTCTGTTCTAACCCAGGTTGATCCCTCCATCCATTCTCTCGGTTTTCTCTATATCCTGTAAGTCCTATTTCATTTTGGCTCCATTTTTTTTTTTGTATTTCTGAAATTATTACTCGTTATTGTAATTTATGTCTTATTTAGTTGCTATGTTACTTGATGAATCGGGGTTATTGCTAGGGAGTTGAGAAAATTTAATATCACGATTTTATTTAGATTTCTAAAACATGACGAATAAAATGTAGCTTTTGATTAGTTCCAGAGAAAGTAAAATTTTGTATAGGGTTTTAGGAAAGAAAGTCAGCTATATTTGATTACTCCAGAAGTTATATTAACAGTTCTGGCATCCGTTGTGTTCACTTAAATTTTAAGTTTTAACTTGCATGTGTACTTGTGTTACTGCTAACGAGAAATTATGATGTCCCAAAATCTGAAAAGCCATTATTGGATTTGTTGGCACACGCATGACACATCTTTAAGAACCCTAGCCATGGGAAACCAATGATATTACAAATGTTATTGTCTAAACTAGATTCGTTTTTTATGTTGAAAGATGTCATTTTTGATGGGGCATGCATTTCTGTGACAGAGATGCATCCACAGCTGGTCCATTTTCAAAAGAGCAAGCTGAAGCTGTTGTTCCAACTGTAGCCAGATTTATCACTGTGTGTGCTCAGGAGCAGATTCGGTTGGCACCTGATAAATGTATGCACTTTTATTCCGTTACATTTGAATTGAGCAATAGTGAAGTCATTATTCTTTATATCATCCTTGCATAAGTTTTGGTTTGTTGACACTTGCAGTCATATGTGTTTGTAAGAGACTCAAGGACCAAGTCATGTTGCTTGAAGCTCCCATCAGAGGGGTGGGTCCCCTCCTGACTGCTGTCAGGAAGCTTCAAATTTCCACCAAACACCTGACTCCCCTACATCCGGAATTCCTTATGCTTTGCTTACTTGCAAAGTGCTACAAAACTGGCCTATCCATATTGGAAGATGATGTTTTTGAAGTAGATCAACCAAAAGACCTTTTTCTCTACTGTTATTATGGGTGTGTTTCCTTCTATTTTTCTTTCTTTGCTAGCTGATTATTTTATCAATGTTTTAGTATTCCACTGTACTTTGTGGCATTTACTTTAATTTCTTCAAAATTTTTTATGTTTTATTGATACATGCCATTATTTCAAATTTTCATCATTGGACCTTGGTAGTGACCCATGTTCCTTTTGAGATTAGTAGTGTGGCTTTTTGAAGACTTGGAAATCTTGTATCACATTTAACTTTAGAGAATCACATCTTTGAAGTCCCTCATCTATGTTTTTCAGTAGTTAGTTCTTAATGTCAGGAGTTAAAACAAAACAAATATGTATAGCTTTTACCCATATCTTTTGTTTATCAACATTGTAAATTAGGGTAACATAGTAATAATGAGGATAGAATATTTCTTTCTTTTTGGGTTTAAATCCTCAGGAACATGAGGGATTGAAATAACTTTAAATGTTCCCATTTTCTTCCTCCAAAAAACACTACCAAGTGAAAATGAATGCCTCTCCATTCTTCTATATTTTCACTTCCTTCTCTATTTTCCACTTTTTATCATCCACCCTCCTGACCCGGCACACCTTCAAAGTGATAGGCAGAAACTTAAGAATGCCTGTAATTGGCATTTCAATTGATTGACATTATCGAGAGTTTTTATGGCCATCCTTTGACTTGTATTTTTGGACTATTAGTCCCCTGCAACTCCATTAATACTTTAATTGCAATGGAATTTCACCCTTGGGAAGTATTTTCTCTAACATGCTCCAATTTGGATCCATGATCAATGTGAAATCCCCTTGGAACAATCTGAAATCAATAAATAATATCACCAGCATTTGTGACTTAAACTATTCTTCTTGTTATTAATTCTTAGGCATCAATGCAGAATTTGCACACCGTCTCTGATTTTTGGGTTTTTGACAGAGGTATGATATGCATTGGACATAAGTGCTTTCAGAAGTCCTTGGAGCTTCTACATAATGTAAGTTGTCTATATATGGGTGATTTTGGGCATTGTTCTTTCTAGTAGCAGCCTCTTGGTTCAATGACCCTAGTAGCTTATGGCTGTATGTTATTTTCCAGGTTGTAACTGCTCCAATGTCTACTATAAATGCTATAGCTGTTGAAGCATACAAGAAGTATATATTGGTTTCTCTCATTCACCATGGACAAGTAAGCATTTATTTTCTTTATCTCCTTTGAACTTGACATGGCTTAGTGATGATGCTGAACTACAATATTGCTCTTTAGTTTAAGATAGATGAGTTCCTCCATTAAAGAAAAAGGGCTAAGAAATGGCAAGTAGGTTTTCTAATTTATTTGAGAGATGAAACCCTACATGTGGTTTCATTCTTCACATTCAATCTATCATCATCATCATTATCATAAAATTCTCTTTTGGCAATTTTTTTTTTCTTTGCCTAATTTGCCTCTAATCTGTGCGTATTGTTTATCTTGTTGGCTAATTAGTTAACTTGTATATATGGTGGCAGTTCTCTACCAACCTTCCAAAGTATACCTCGTCCACGGCTCAGAGGAACCTCAAGCATTTTTGTCAGGTACAACTTCTTTTTTAGCTGAGCTTTTAAAAGAAAAGGGAAGTCTTTGTTTAGGGATAAAATAGTTTGATCCTTTTTAATGTTTATTCGCTTATTATTTATGGTTGCAGCCCTACGTCGAATTGGCAAATAGCTATGCCACGGGCAAAATAGAAGAAGTAGAGACCTATGTTGAGGCAAATACAGAGAAGTTTGAAATTGTGGGTTCTTTCTTATGCTTATCATATATTTGGAGCATGGACATGAGGCATTTCAATAGAAGCCTGAATCTGCACTGAGTCTTACTACCAATTCATCTTTGATTACTTCTTAAGCTCCCTCTTAAATGATTTCGTAGTTTGACTGACAGACTGACAGTGGCTCTGGTTATTTCTTGTTTCAGGACAACAATCTTGGATTGGTAAAGCAAGTTATGTCCTCCATGTATAAACGAAATATACAGAGACTGACTCAGACGTATTTGACCCTTTCCCTCCGAGATATAGCCAATGCAGTACAGTTAAATAACCCAAAGGAGGCAGAAATGCATGTGTTACAAATGGTATTTCTCAGATTTATCATGTTTTGCTGGATACTAAATTTGAAAATCATTTTCATGTTGCATTAGACATGGTCCAACCATCTTATTAAATATGGTTTTGGTGAAAAATATGGTCCTTGATAAAGTACAATGAAATAATTCATACAGTTGTGTAATAGGATAAGGCTTGGTTGTTGCTGGATTAGACAAGGTACAACTAATAACATATTCTCAATTTATAGATTCAGGATGGTGAGATATATGCAACAATCAACCAGAAGGATGGAATGGTCAGATTCTTGGAGGATCCTGAGCAGCACAAAACCTGCCAGATGATTGAGCAAATTGATTCATCAATCCAGAGGTACTGCTTACGCAATTTATTATATTTACCCAATCAAGCATAATACTTACTGTCTGACCAAAAGGGAATTTCTCCAGCCACCATAGCGATAACAGGATATCAATTTTCTCTGGTAATTCCGTGGTGGGTCTTAATATTGTCCTTCCTCTTGTACTGATTCAGTTTTCCCATTTTACCTCCCAGGATAATGGCACTGTCTAGGAAGCTGACTGTGATGGATGAGAAAATTTCGTGTGATCAGTTGTACTTGTCAAAGGTGAACAGCTATTGTATTTAAAAATATCCTCATGCAATTTTAGCTTACTGCGAAAGTAATGATTGCTGACAAGTGACCACATTCCCAGGTTGGTAGGGAGCGGCAAAGATATGACTTTGACGAATTTGATCCTGTTCCACAGAAATTTAACATTTAACGCAAGGGCAGCTGTTCATAGAGATTTTATAATGGTGTGAATGCTTCAAGTTCTATGATAGGTCCATTGGCGTTTTCTTCTATATTTCTATATTTTCCTCTTTGTTAACCCCTGTCGGGGGTGGGTGAATTATTTTGCTGGCAAATGGAAGAGTTCATCGATGAATGAATTGGCTGGGAGAATGCGGAATTGTCTCAACGTAGAGCCATACAATTTTGTTTATTGCATTTTTACCCACATATGTATGCTCTGCTCCATCAGTCAAGCATAATTCAGTTATATATTGGGGTCTTGGAAGTATAGTTTTTAAAACCAGACGTGTCATTGAATCGGACGGTACAATGCTTCATTGGTTCAACCATTGATTCACTGATTGAATTGATTTTAAATTAAAAAATATATATTATATAGACATGTAAAAAATATTATATAGAGTAAATCATTATTTTGATTTTTGAAAAATAAATGACAATACATTTTCTTTGAAAATATTTTTTTTATTAAATAAGGATCTTCTATTTAATTTTTACATCAAATCGGTCCTGTTATTAGATTCTTCATTTGAAATATGACGTGACAGAATTTTGACATCCTATTTAATTTGTTTATGTCTTTATTTTAGTTATTGAAAAATAAAGATTACATCAAATTTTTCTAAAATATTCTTTTAATTAATATATCTTAAAAAATAAGTCAAATTTTTAATAAAAAAATTTATTTTAATTACATGTTTTGATTTTTTAATAGATATACTTCAAAATTGAAATCGAATGTTATTTAAAATTTTTCAATATGTTCTTAGTATCAAATATCATATTTTAAATTAAACACTAGTGATTATTTATAATTTGGTGTGAACACTTTTAAATCAATTTTTTAAATATGAATTTATAAAATATAATTAAGTAATAGACATAAGATAACATATTTATTTTTTAATAAACTTACTCTAAAATAATTTAATCATTTAATATAAAAATTATTAATTAAATATATCATTTTTTTATAGAAATGTTCTAAAATAAAAATAAAAATTAATTATAAGTTCTATTAATATCTTTCTAATATCAATTTTTAAATATCATATTTTAAAATTAAAGCATTTTTATCACTTACGTTCTTATCAACATTTTAATATAGAAAGTAATAATTATTTTTAGTCAATATGCTTTATAATTTTATGTTAATGTTTTTAAATTAACATATTAAACATGAATTTATAAAATAGAACTAAATATCATAAATATAACATGACATATTTTATTTTTTAATAAAAATATTTAAAAATAAATTAAATCAATAATATAAAGTATTAATATATTTTTCTTTATTTGATTTTTAAAATAGTTATTATTAGAATTATAATCTATTTAAGATACATTAAATAATTAACATAATAAAAATAAAATTTTAATTAGAGAAAATTTATTTATTTGATAGAAAATATACTTGTAGGGAAAATATGATGTAACATTTATCTTTTAAGAAATAAATTGAAGATACATAAGTAAACTAAATTGTTATATTAGACTGTAAACAAAACAATTAATGACAGGATTGATTTAATATAAAAGTTAGATAAATGATGCATATCTGATATAAAGCATACTTTTAGATACAACATTTATTTTTTAGGGACAAGAATGATAATTTACTCTATTATATATATACAAGAACTTAATTTATGATAGAAATAAAAAATAACACAACATAAGTTAACAAAATAAATAAAAAAATAATAAAATTATAAGTGATATAATAATAATTTATGTTAGAAATAATTAAAAAAATAACATAAATTTAATTGATGTGAAATTGTAAATGGATGTACTACACCTCCCCTCAAGTGTTGTAAAATTGTGAAAGTTTTTCTTTTAAAAAAATTGAAACAAATTGATTTAACCAATCTGGTTTTGATCGGTTGAGAGGTATTTCCAATCCACCACCTTTAATCGAACTGGTTCATTTGTCAGTTCACCAATCTGATTTTTAAAACTATACCCGAGAAAGATATAATTAACGACAAAAAAAAATAATTATTCTGAATTGACCTGTGATTGCATTGCACGCGGTATTTGAATTATTATTGCTGGATTCTTTCATGCTCCTTCCTACCCACCCCCAACCCAACAGGATATACGCAAAGCATTATTTTCCAAGAACTACTTGGACTGAAAATTATCACTGCAGGAAGAACTATCAAAATTTGGAGGATATAGCAAAAGCTCTGTTAATCTTTTTTTAAACATAAAAGGTTATTAACTTAGGAAGGAGGACGGAATAAGTCTCTCCCACGTGGAAGAGGGCATCAACTAAGTTTTGACGGGAATAAAACACGACACTATTCTGCAAAACATGAGGGTAACTACTAGACCAAAAAGTCTTAGTTAAATTTTTATTAATTTAACTATCAAGTAGATTTGCTAAAATGGAATATAGTTCGGCTGGAAGAAACAGGAGAGGTAAATTGTTCCCGGTGCAGAATTTAAGCTTAAGTTGTTCCTATTTGAAGAAAAAATATTAGATATAGAGAAGCAACAATAATGAATCATATTTCTGACGCTTCTCAAGTGTATAGGTTTTTTCTTTTTCCGCCGCAAGATGTACAAGGCATTGTGTTAAAATGTGAGAGGAAGAAGTTTTAATAAAAAAGGAGAAGAAAAAGGAACTAAATAGGAGAGCAAACTAAAAATTTCGGCTTCCACCTAATGGTATGTTCATAATCAGAACACATGAATAAAAGAGTATAATCAGACCTATGAATACAAAGAATATGATCAAAACTTTCTCTAACAAAAAGAAAATAATTAGTTAATTTTAGTGCTCCTGTCCTTCCAGATCATGTGCCACTCCTGTAGCACTGCTGCTTGAAGAGCTCTATGCTCAGCCTCCTCAGCAGTTAATTTGGATAGGGTTGAAGGTCCTTTCTTTTTATCATCATCATCATCATCATCATACTTCTTTTCTTTCTTTTTATCCTCGTCGTCTTCATCTTCTTCCTCGTCATCAGATTTTGGAGTCTTGGGTCGTGGTTGAGCGGCCTTCAACAAAGCCATCCTTTCCATCGAGATTCGGAGCCTTTCAGCAGCAGCTACTTTCACTTCATCTTCAGGCATGTACTCCACACCCCCATCAGTAAGGCCATCCAACCAGCCCTGAAGATCGGATCCAATCTCCTTCGTAATTGATGCATCAGATGATCGAACAACAAACTTACACAACATTGTTGTTGTCTCATCACCCAAGTCCACTTTTCTACTCACTTCACTGGAACCAAAGACCATCAAGCCCAAGAAGCCACCGTGCCAAGTTTTTGCAGCATAACACAGCTGTTCCAGCACAACGGGGAGAAGAAAAGGGAAAAGAAATCAGCAAATTTAAATTATGCAGAACCTAGCACCCCAATCTACATGATGAACTCATTATCCTTTTCCTTTATTGTTTTTATGTCTCCAACTTTCTTTAGTTATAGGAATATGCTGCTTCTGTTTTAAAGTGTAGATTCAAAGTGGAACGTAGGAGGGACACTGAGACAGCTGAACACCCCTAAATTTTAATACAGGACAAGGTGTAAGAGTGATAACTTCTTCGAAGTATTTCAAACAGAAAACGGATGATAGGCAAGAGATTGAGTTGAAATATTAGTACAAAAGTAAACACATACCTGAAATCCTGCTACTGTGCGGATAATATGTGAACAAACTCTATGGAATGGCTTGGAAGACAAGGATTTCAATCCACTTAAAAATGGAGAAGCTCCATACTGCTGGGCAGCAGTAGCCTTAAAACTACTTCCTTCATATGTATACGTACCGTATATTCTATTATAAAGGGCAAACTGGGCCACAGCCGGAAAAATTCAACAGGTGAGATTTTATGCGGCAATAGAAGCTCGGTCAGTGGAATCTTGTACGGCTGACATCTCAAAATCACAGGTTCTCCTAATTCAGGCCTCAAGCTTCTCTTCTGTCTCATGATCTGGGGATCCTCTTCAGCGTAGTCACCTTCATAGTCTCCAACAGCACCACTTCCATAGAAGGGGTAGTACAAGACTTGAACCCAAAGGGCACATCTCTCAAAGTGGGAAACACCAACTGTCACACTGCACGGTACTGGATCCTGATAAATGAACAACATCAACAGCATACATCAATAAAAACTAGGAAGAGCATAGAATCTTTTTGTCAACAAAAATTGTAAAACACCTCGCCAAGTGCAAGTGTGAAACTAGCCACTTCAGAACCCGAACGAAGGGTGGTCAATTAGAAATTGGGTACGCATCCAGCCAGCCTGGCCAATTCTCATACCAACTTAAAAATAGACGCACATTTAATTTTCTAAATGCTGCAAGACATGTGAACCAAGTAGGAGAACATTAACTTAGATGCACATGCAAAAGAGCTAAATGCAAAATAAAATGTAGAAAAAAAAATGCACTTTAGAGGAGAAGAAACCTGTGAAACAAGATTCCGCAACTGCCGAATCGCTTGAGAAGAACCATCCATATAATATAACGCACCCGATAACCCAACTCGAACATCTACCCGGTTTAATTCAAGCTCAGTTAAATTTAAAACCTGAAAAATTTTCCATTAATAGTTAATGAGAAACATTGATAGTGCTATGAGAGCAAGTTATGAACATTTTGCACCAAATACACATGTTCATCATCTATTATTTCAAGAAGGATCTAATGAGAGCAGTAGTGAAAACGCAATTTTTAATTTTCAATTATATGGATGAAAGATATTCTCTGCTCAGAAATTAACATCAGTATTTCTTCAAAGAATCCCAGCTGCAAGATAGTGGCCATGAACCTATATTCAGGTAAGATGCTGCCTGCCAAAGCCTAACATCTCTTCCTTATTTGTTTGAGTTTCCTTTTAGCCATGATAATATTTACACATAAATGCAGTTTCCTTAACAAGATTAAAGAAGATTAGCTTGCACAAAACAACATCAATGACAAATTCATCCGGCTTTTCTTCAAGACTGCTATTCATTCAAGCAATAATAGTACATCAAAGTACATGTGCAGCTGTGCACTATAATATAGTTTGTAGAGACAGATGTCAAGGTCTACGACGATTTAGAAGTGAGTTCTAATATACTCCGCTTCATCAAAAATAAAAATTACTAGCTGGCAAGGCCCAGCAAGGAATTAATACAACCATCACAATGTTGTCCATCCAAATACCCAGATCAAAGCATACGAACTAGAGGTAAACTCTCAAAAAAATTGATTAAGAAGTAAATTGAGAAGGCTTTGACCTTTAAATGCAAAGTGATCCTCCCATCACTTGAATCTGCTAAATGATAGGCTTCAACATAGCATGGATCACTGCTTCCAGTCAAAGTAATTGCACTTGGAGGAACCTTCAGTAAAGTAGAATCAATCCCTTTTGTCAGCAAAAGGTTAGTTCACTAAGGCCTGGTCTCCAGAGCTCTAAAATAGCTTTGTGAACCAACCCTTCCAGCTTTCTATCCTGAGCAGCAGATACGTCATAAAATTGAACAGTTAATTTGTGGTGACTAAATGGATAATCTCCTCTGGCTGCAGTAACCACCGGCCACCTGAAAAAGAAACAAAATCACAATGTTTTCACATAAGAATTTTAATTTTATATGATAAAAAGTTAGCACATGAGCAACATTTGAAATTTCCTTTAAACATCTCAAGTAATAAAACCTTTGTTGGGCATTCTCCCAACAACTTCAGTTTTGGAAATAACGAGCACTTGACATGGTATCAAAGCCTCTTCAACCTAATAGTCAAGGGTTCAAATCCTTGCCACCCCCAAATATGGGAAAGATAGACAAAATTTTGTGTATTGGAGTCTGCAGTTTGTTACTGGAACCCGCTATTTAAATAAAGAAACAATGGCGTATATCCATATCCTTCCATCTAACGGAATGTATTGAGTAGTAAACCATTATTGGGCCTTCTACTAACAACTCAATCTTTTGGGAAGTGGCATATGACACATCTATAGTACCATTATATCATGAACAAGCAAGAAATTGGCTAACATCACATATAAGTTTTCATAGCCAACATCATAACTCCTCAAGAAATCCTCATGACAAGAACTAACAGAACACAAATAGTAGATTATGGAACAGAAAAAAGACATAATTGGGTTTGGGTGCCTCTTTTATGAGATACAGACCAATTTCATAGGAGATAACTAATTTAACTATGCCAATAACAGAGTTGAAAGTTGCAAAATATTCACACCTATTATCTGGATGAGTTAAAGCATATTTAATTCTCTGCAATATCAAACGGCACTGATGCTTGCTCACAGAACCAGCCAAAGCATGGTTCCTAAACTCTTCAAGCTCTTTAGTAAATAACTGCCCTGCCCTAGGGTGGCGTGATCCCAGCCTTTGAGCTGATATAAGAACAGCCTGGACATCTTGAACCCTATTTGTTGTTTCTGCATTTGAATCTACATTGAACAGAACCTTGTGGATATTTGATACAATTACATTAAGGGCATCATCAGGGTCATCAGCTAGGAGTGGATCCAATCCTTCTATATCAATGTGCTCTGCAATAGCCCAAATAAGACGGGCCAATACTCTTGGTGTATTCACCTGTTAAATCAATAAACATGTAAATAAAAGTTTAAGAAAGAACAGTGATTTTATATCTATGCAAAGAACTAATACACTGTCATTCCAAATCGGTCAAACAAATACCAAGCAAGTAAGGAAACTCAAGTCATCTAGAAATTAATTATTAGTGATGGAAAAAGAGTGTAATAAACAAATGGAAGGGACAAGATCGTTGCGGCCCATACACCATGTTTGCACAACTTTCTTTTGTAATCGTCAAAAAATGGACAAGGGGATGTCATTCTTTCAATAAGCATCTTAGTCTGAAGTTCACATCTGAAACAAGCAATTCATCATCCCAAATATTTGGTCACAAACAATTGACAGTGTGCTTTCTGCTCAAATACAACAACTCTCTAACCCAAACATGTACTAAAGGACCCTTCAAATATATTCAAACAAGGTGGTACAAAGTTCACATATTGGTGAACGGTGAGAATAACAATTTATAGTTCATTGAATTTGTAGTTGCAGGACGCAATTAGTCAATTACTAGCTCCAGAACTTAAAGGCCTCACCAAATGTTCAAGTTATAAGACAGTTAAAGTAATCCAGAATCAACATCAATATTGTTGTGATATCAACTCCTAAATGCTACTGGGTGAACTTTTAAGGGCATTAATTAATCCCACAATCTTATATAGGAAGGGTGCTGTGCAGCTAGCTATTTGTTGGTTACCTATTTGTGGTATTGAATATCGATTATCATCAGCAAGCACAAGATCATCCCACAAGCTGGCACAACATAGAACAATGCAATTAAAATATTTTGAGGACATGAAGCAGCATAGCATGCATATACTTTCGACACTGAATACATAGAGAATCCATTAGATTTATTTAAAGTATACCATCATATAATGAGGACATTGCCACATTGCACAAAATTTTCAGAAATATAATTTTAACAAATGAAAAAGATCAAATAACTATAAAAGTCACTACTGAACTGACACAGGCCACAAACATGCACTGCCAGTATGAATAATCTTTAAATAGCAGCCATGCCTAATTTTCAGAATAAAATGAGTACCTCGTGCAAGTCTTTCACAAGTTCACGTTGCAAATTTTGCAATCTTCTCTCATTCAAAATTTGATCTTGTGAAGCTCCATCTTTTACTCTTTTTACACCACCATACATGTGACATAGCCTAACAAGCAACTTCAAGTAGCAGTCAATTGCATATGTCCGGTCATCACAATCCCATTTAACACAAGGTTTACAAATTTCCACCACTTCTAGAGCAGGCTCTGTCCAATTTAATGCACCATAACCAGTTCCATATGCCAAAGCTCCAATAACCCTGCTTTCCATGTCTGAGTTCTTTTGTTCAGGCAAAGGCAGAGACAACTGAAAGCAACTTTCTACGAGTGATGCAACTAACTCCTCCCTATATATACTTTTACTTGCAATACTATTAAGGTCATCCTTGAGTCTAGCATCCTCAAAAAGTGAAGCAATATCAGTTCCAGCAACAGGTTTCTGACCTCTTCGGACACTTTCCTTGGCAAAGAGGTCAACACAAAGAGCTGGTCGACATATACATGCTAATGCATGCATGCGATCAGACTCTGCCCTCAGATTTCTCACCATTGAAAGTAGCCTCTTGAACAATGATACCTATACATAGCCATTTCAAAAAAAAAAAATAATAATAATAAAAATAGCAGTTCTTTATCAAGCACATTATCAGTTGGCACCTCGTGATACAGGCCACCATCCAAAATAAGTTTGCAGAGCTGCATGTAAAACTCATTTTTTATATAAAGATTAAGATGAGAAATCACGAAATCTCAGACTTTCACAGCTTCAACGATAAGCATGAAAATGTTTCCAGACCTCCACGGGAAACCAGTGAAATTCCAAATCTATGCTCACAGGAGTAGTACATTACTCATTGAAGAAGTTTAATTGAGTGCCTGATCACCAACAAATATTATAAAGTAAAAAAAAAAAAAAAAAACTGTTCTCATATTCATTGGAGTGAACTACTTTATTAGTGAAAAGAAAAAAACGACCATCACCTGCATGTAAAGATCAAGGAGATGAAGATTTGTGACAACAGCTCTAACTATACTTTCTCTGGCAGAAGAGAATTCCTTGTAAAATTTTCATAAATCTTTATATCTCATGCATACAAACGCATTACAAATAGCAAAGATTATTGAACGGAAGAAAATAAATAACCAACCTCTTGCCATTGCTTATTCGCATTCTATAAGGATTAGAGTGCTTCTAGCCTATGCTTGTTTCTGTATGCTCTGAATGATGGTTATCAGAGTTTTCCCATATGTGTGTATATATATAAGCTAGACTAGGGACCTTGTCCAAATTTAACTGCAGCAGTTTCCACCATCAAGATAACCAACTAGAATAACCAACCTCTTTTAAATTTCAAATGGGATTAGTGGGCCATTATTAATCAGTTTTATTTAAACATGGCTAACATTCTCCCACTTGGCCCATGTGGCTTTATCAAATAACTCCCTTGTGACAAACTTTAGTTTGGCCAAAATTTCCTTAATGTCACTTTGTTGGTTAAAAATGCTTA
>JANHAO010014390.1:0-15341 GCA_026873985.1 Saraca asoca
ATTTATTTAATGTATGAAACCTCTACACAAAGGGATTTTGGGAGATGGGGTTCGGCCTCCTTAGGGTTTGTCTGAGAATTTTTTTGTGAAATTTCCCTTTCTTGGCTGCACCTCATCTAACAATCACTGTGAGGAAATAATTCAAGATCTGTATAAGATCTTCTTAAATTTTCAAAGAAGGATTGCCCATGAAGGCTTCCTATACAACAAATCATACACGCCTCACTGGAAAGGCACATCATCAGAAGTATGGGGGGCCTATCTAAGGCACTCATCAGTTCACTTAATGGATGAAGGAAGAAAAACTTCCCATGCTTTAAATAGACCGACTTGATCTCACCGAAGAGTCTAGAAGAGTGTCCCAACTACTTCCATTAAATGCTTCAGAAGAAAACGAGGTGGACTCACCAATGGTTGTAAAGCATGTACAGCAGAAGGTATGGCCTAGATTAAATGAAACGACAGGCTGACCAAAGACTTTGACTGCGTAATAATCTGTGAAGGAAGCCCTTTGCCAGCATAACTATTCTAACTCCCAGCCCGTGAAGCGAGCTAGGAATTGGGGGGCTTATGTTATAGGCATTTTTCGGTTCTATGAAATGGGCAGGCAAAGGCCTGACGGCAAATCAGTTCAAGTGAGACAAGAGCTAAGCTTGCTAAATCGTCAACCATACGACCAACAGAACAAGGTGGAAGCCCCAGCTCACTAAGGAGTAAGTCCCAGCTCACATAGCCAACATCTTGCTATACACAAGCTCGCATTGCCAGAGGCGAGCTCACGGAGTTCGTCCTCGCTGACCAAAGATCAGTAGTGACCTAGATAAAGTCCCCAATGCGAGCTCGTGGAGTTCGTCCTCGCTAACCGAAGATCAGTAATGACCCAGATAAAGTCCCAGTTCGCAGACACAACACCTCACACAACTAAGGGCCCGTTGGAGAAAAACTTGAAGCAGGTGTCCTCTTAGACTTAGTTCATGGGACCAGTCTACAGGAAGTAGCATGTAGGGCCCACTCGCAGAAAGCAATCTTTAGAAGTCAGTTGACATTCTACAAAAGTCATTTTATAATAGTCTAAGCTGTCTCGAGCATTTATTTTGATGTAACAGAAATACAAATTATGTAATTATAATTGTAACCTCCCCAGTCTCTATAAATAAGAGGAGGGATATCACTGAAAAGCAAGCTAAATCCACATACATAAACTCTATAAAATTCTCTTTGCATCAATAAAAGTTACCGTGGACGTAGGAATCAATGCTGTCCAATTTTGGCCGAACCACATTAAAAATCTCTTTGTTTGGTTGTGGTTCTTCGTCTCCTTTCCTTCATTCTTCATCTTGTTCAACTAGAAAATAGTTTGAGTCCCAATGAATTTTTCAGGTTGGCTCGATTTTGATTGAGCCAAAATCTACCATCAACAAGGTGGAGTAAATTATTTTTCTAAAAACAAAGGTTATAACTGGGCATGTAATAAAATATTATTAACTAAATAATTTATAAAAAAAATACTTGCATCAATCAAATACAATTAAATGAAACATAATCAAAAATGAAATTTTATTATAAAAAATTACTTGTTTATTATAATTTTATAAAAAAAAGTCATGATAAAATTACGAAGGCATCATTATTTAATAGTAATATTTTAAAAATTACTAGATAATATTTTTTTCAGATAATTAAAGGCCTTTAACAACATCAATGCTTTAAACTTCACAATTGAAATGAAAATATCAAAATACCATTAAAACTTTATACTTCACAAAATTCCATAAAAAGAAATTTTATGATAGATTTACCACAGACAACTAGTCTCACATAGCCATGCCGTCTGACTATAAACATTGTAACTTTGATTGTATAAATATCAACACAATGAACAAAATTGTATATATAATATTTTTTTATGTCACTTCATTGCCAATTGGATTTTTTTTTTTTAACATTTAGTCATTATTATTAGTCACTTATTTTTTAAATAGAAACTTAGATAATTGACTATGAGTCTGCTAGTCTCACTAAATAGATACTTATATCCTCCTAGTTTAATTTGTACATTTTATTTTTTAACATCCATAATTAAATGGACTATTTATAACCAAATGAGTTATCCATCTATTTATCCTATATTAATTTGATCACTTGCTGATATAAATTTGAAAGGCTTAGGACTTTAATTCTTATCCATTTGAATATTGGATGTAAAAGGAATATAACTTTATTTACTCCAAATCATATGAAAAATTACATCTCTATAAAATTCTAACCTTCACATTGGATTTTATAGGGCTTTATCTATCCTTTCTCTAATAATCATCTAATTGTTCGGATATAGTACTAAAAAGCCATATAATTATTATTTTCCACATCCATCACAATAACATAAATTATTTACTAAACAAAATGAATTTGTTAGAAACCAAGTTCTTATAAACAAAGTATAATTACTTGTCATGGGTATTTATTTTGTTTGAACTTTATAATATAGCTTGTAACATCAAAGTACTTTATCTATGATATATGAATTTAAATGACATATTTTTAATATAAAATCTTTTACATTATTATTATATATCAATGTGACATTATTTAAAAGGATAGAATAATAAAAAGGTTTCAATAATATTAAACAGAATTAATAAAAATTTTAATCCTTAATTTTACTTAATTTATAATTTAATCTTTATAATTTTATTTTATATAGTTATATTTTAAAGTTAAAATAATTTGTAATTAAATCACTCCCATCAATTCTATCGTAAAAAAAATTCATGTCATAAAAATACTCTTATCCATATGCAAGGGGAATGACAGATTAAAATATGAATAAATCCAACAATTTCTTGCCGGACAGCCTTTCTGTCATTGCTACAACACGAGTGATGAAACAAATAAGTAAGGAGAATGCCATCCAAGTACGTATTTGTCTCCCCAGCCTTGTTCATCCTTCTGATGCTATATGCTGGTGGAATAACTGTCCAAATCCTCTACGTATATGACGCCTCCAGCAACAAGCAACTGCAAGAAAAATCATTATCTTCCAGCTCGTTGTTCACAATCAATCCCATTTAATTATGTTCATCGGCAAGCATTGCAGTCAAGTGCTAACTAAATAGTCTCTACGAGAATTTAGACGCCAAGCTCTAACCACATCAGAATATGATCAGTAACAGTAAACCATATTGCACCATATCCCCAAGAAGAAAAAGCCACAACAAGTAGAAGCAGGTCGAGTCATCTTTTTTATTGACAAAAAAATCCATAAATACTTTGCTAAACAAAGTATTACAGGCTTATTTCGTACGAAATGAACAGTGCCATCATTAACAATAATGGCCTGAAGGATTCAGTTCTATCTGTGTCCACAGGAATTCAGGATGTGATTCATGAGTTCAGTTTCCTCATCATGTCCAAACATCAAAGACAGAAAAGGTATTTCCCTTCTCTATCTGAGAAATCATGCATCCTATATGTTCGTTGACATTATTCATCATTTTCATTTCTTATATAATTACATAGTTCAAATGTAATGCTATTAAATAATGAGAAATTTTTAACCGCGCATCATGCATTATATGAAATCAATTAAAAATTAACACATAACACATTAACTAATAATATTTAAGTGCACTTACATGTGTCTTGATTTCGTGTAATAAACACATATATAAGAATTTCTCTTTAAATGATCTAGCTTGGAAACACTAGTTTCTAAGAACCCAAACCCTCTATAATGCTTATACACACACATGTATGATACCTATACAACACGTTGGCACACATCTGTATCAGATAAAAGAAGCCTAAAACTCGAACACACAAATGACCTGGCTTTTTCCAGGTTTCTACCAAAATACATTTCAACATTAGTAATTGGAGCGAAAATGAAAAGATAGAAGTTGGAAAAGTAACAAGTAGAGAAAACTAGACATAGCATAAAGTAGGGGATTGGGGGTGTCACAAGTTAAATATAGTAGGTTAAAATATACATAACTCCCTTGTACTTTTCTCGTGGGTAAAGCTTATATAATTTGAAAAAGAGCAATTTAGCACTTAAAAATGGCGCAATTTATCCCTCCATTGTGGTTCCATCCAAATCCCTAACTAAGACCATGATATTTCATTATTAAGAAACAATTTTAAACTCGAACTTGGCCATTGTAGGCTGAGTTCCATCCCTCAACTTCAACTATGGACAAAGACCATGGAGCTTTATGAATTTTTTTTATTAAAACCACCAGCAAAACAGGGGGAAAAAAGACCAGCATCAAACTGATTTTGTCAACGTACTTTCCTTGTATTCCATTGTAGCAACATGGACTCCAAGTTCATCAACAATTGCCTTCTATGATTCAATCTTCCCATGAAATTCTTTAAACATGGAATTGGATGACTCAAATTTTTATTTTACATTGAAATTTAATCATTGACTATTGGGATCAGAGTGTACATGTGCTGCAAAAATTTGGAACAGAAGAATATTAATGGATGCCAAGAATTTTAACATGGAAAACCCTCTTTAATTTTAGAGGAAAAACAATAGGTTGGACTCGAAAAAAATATTCACTATGTGATAAAATTAGTACAGAGATATTATTGTATTTCTCTCACTCAATATTCTCTCTCCAAGATTTGTAACCCAATGCTCACATTTTATCACTTCAATATTTTAATTTAGAATACTAAATTTCCTCACACTCTACCCGGTGTGATGCCTGCAATTCACTCACAAAGAATACACAAGAATTCTATCTAATGAGTATATACTCTCACCTGAACCCTTGTTAGATTAGTATTAGTGTATATTCTCTATAAGGAAGTCTTATCACTCATTTTGTATTGTTTACTATACTCTTGCCTAGACCCCTGTTGGGTCACGGCTTCATAATCTCTCTCCCTTCTCTCTCTTCTACAAAGCCAAAAGCCATTGGCTCAAATGGCATCCAATGTTCCTTGAAAGGCTTTGCCTTCCTTTGCATCCTGAGTTCGATTCTAAGTCCTTGTGTGTGAATAGTGGATTAGCCACCTTCTACTATCACAAAAGGCAAATAAAAAACATGTGACATATGCCAGTATGTTCCATATAGAAAAAGTTAAGTATGTCTAGTATAAGCATAGACAGGCAAAACGAGAAAATTAATTGATTAAATTTCAAGATTCAAGCGCATTACCTGTTAAAATCCAAGGTCAAAGCTTGGACACTCATCCACCACTTCCCTTGTACATGAGAACTCGTCAGCACTCTTATGCTCCTCCTTATTGGTAATGGGGCAATTAGAAAAGGCATCAGAAACTGATATGCCAAAACCAAAATCTGCCTCACTTGAATATGTTTGAGCTTCCATGTCTGACTGCTATAGAAACCAATGTGCAAACCCACAGATATCAAATTGAGACATCGACACTATAATATAAATTACAAACAAAATTCTTGCAATGAAAATAATAATTAAAAAAAAAAAACCTACAACAAAAAATTTAGAGGAACATAGAGGATGCAGCCTATTACATCAGATGCCAAATTATATGATCCCTAATGCAAGGTGAAAATAAGAACTTGATAAACTTTTAAACAAAATGAGAGACCTGGTGGGACAATCCAATAATCTCGGTAAATTGGCGCCTGCCAAGATTGCTTGCTTCTGGAGACTCGAGTTATGGAAGAGTCAACAGACACTGATAACGTCAAATTCAAAACCAGAAAATAATGCACTAGTAATTTACAATTTTCCATCTTCACTTGCCTTTGGAAGACATAATATTAGGGGATTTCATATTCTCGATTGACTCCCTATCCAAAACATTTTCACATGACCCATGACTAGGTGCCACCACCACGGCTCTTGTTGGTCGACCACCTTCAGAAAATCCAAAACATTTTCACATGACCCATCTCATTAGAGAGGCTTACAGAAAGCATTTCAGTGAGGGAATCAGTCTAACCTGCAACATCAATCCCCTGAGCCATAGGATTTTGTAAAATGGATAGTATTTGATTGGCTGCAAAAGCACAAGAAATTAGTGATAAAAAATTAATGAAGCAATGCACTCTCAAGATCAGCAAAGCAGGTCATTAAGTCAACAAAGTGGCATCCATTCAGGCTCCAATGCCATCAAACATTTAATAATAGGCTATTGGTGAGGATGATCAGTCATCTCCATTTGTATAATGCATCTATGTTATAGGTAAAATAGTAGTTCCCACCACCTTTTTTTTCCTTCATTTTCATTCATTAAAAGAATGGTGCAAATCTAGTGACCACTGTGCTAACAACTAGCAGATAGTACTTGGAACATCATCAAGTTATTTCTGTCTGAATGCTACAGTACATCAACAAGTTAAGATTTTTATTTTTATTGAAAAAAATAATTTATTCAAACCATAAATGAAATTATACAAAAGCACTACATGAAAAGGAGTTGTGGCTGTATGCAATGCATTCAATACATACCATCACGCAAAGGCTTTGTTGGTGGAACTATCCTGTTTGATTTGATCTTATCTACCCCAAGAAAGAGAGAGTTCAAGCCCACATCTTTCCCTAAAGAAGCCTTAATCTGGCATTTCCCTGCACAATAAATCCAGAGAAAAGTTCAAGAAGAATCAAACTTATACAAGGTCAATATATTAAAACATAACAGGAGTATCTCAAAGCATATTAGGTTTGCTTGGGAGTGAGGAGAATGAACAGGAAAGGGCAAGAAATGGAAAGTTATCTTCTCATTTTTAGTTTGCATTTTTAGAGGATAGCTCTTCCTTCCCTCTCTTTTCACTTCATTCTTGTCCATCCAAACAAACCATTAGTCCTAGTTATAAATAACAATGAAATACCTAGCAAGATAAAGTCCACTATTGTTATCTTCACCAAGGAGTATAAGAGACCATTATGCCCAGTGATTAATGTGTTTCAATTTAATTATGATACCAGTTTCAAGTTTTATCAACTAACGGTAAAATAGACTGAACAGAAACTTAAGAAACATGTAACAATTCTTTGAAAAAAAACAGATATTATAAAAGACAAAACTCCAGCAAAATGCAAAACAAGTTTATAATTCAAGTATTAACCTTTAGCCACTGATAGATTGGCCTTGACACAGCTGTTTTGCCCATGTCTTATTTGTCTGCTCTCAACATTATTGCCATTCTTTTGTTTTTTCAAATTCACTGGAGACTGATGGCATTCTTCGGGTTCTCCCACATCAACTAAATGACAATCAAAATATACAAATTCACCAGGTCGTATAACTTCATCTTTCTTAAGGAACTTACGTTCTATAGGTGTTTTGCTTGAATCACAGAGCACAACCTGGAAAAAGAATGCCAAACAAAGGATAACTGATAAACTTAATACTATGCAAAGCTAAGAAGAGAATATATATTCAGACCTAATGACCTATTCATATTCAGTCCATACCTGACAGCTGATGGAAGTGGCATACTTTAATCTCAAGGATTCATTTAAAATAAACAGGAAGAAAGAATTGACGTCAAGAAGAAAATTAAGGAAAAAATAAAATAAAATTAACCTGCCTCCCTCCGGATCCACAAATTTTAAGCTGTAAAAAACCATCATTATACTTCTTGGCCTTTTGAGTTAATTGTTTTGTATATAAGACCTGCCATTCTAAAATTAACAACGAAGAGGAAGATAAAAGTGATGTTAAAATGAAGATAAATGGGAGAAAACAAGCATAACCAGAAACAATTGGTTGCAAGAGGAAACGATGACATTCAAAACTGAAAGTAATACAAAAGATAACAGTAACAGAAGGGAGCAACACAAGTGGTGTAGGAAAGGTGTTATGTACTCTCAAGATTTGTTTGGAAACAATAACAGTTTAATTATATCTACATGCATCTTATGATAAAATGAAATAGGAACTGACACATGATTCAGCAGCTGGTCACATATAGCAAATTCCCAAGTCATTATAGATATCAACTAACCTCTATTTCCAGCAGTTATACAGGTTTCAAGACAATCTTGCCTGTGCATAATCTCTCTTCTCTCAACCTCAGTGCAATTGTTTTGTTCAACACTGAAATCAGGCTTAAAGTTCCCTTGTTCACCAATGTCAACCAAATATCCGTCAAATGCTATTGATTCACCAGATTTTACTACTTCATCTTTCTTAAGAAACCTGCTAACCAAGAGTTTTCTGTTTAGATCAAACAGCATTACCTGAAAGAGACACAATAAGGGAATAAGAGCATGCACAGTGCGCTTGATATAATTCAGATCAAATTTATGCATGTGAAAAAGAATAATTACATTATCAGAGTGAGCAAAGGTTAAAAAAAAAAAGAAAAAAAGGAAGAATAATAAAATGACCTGGACAATTGTATCCTGAAATCAGAAGCCAATATATTGAGTTTTTGATAAAGGAAATAAAAGTCAACCTGCCCCCCGCGGGCTCCACAAATCACTAGTCGCAAGAAACCATCATGGTACTTCTTTGCTTTTTGAGTCACTTGCATGGTGTACAGAACCTGCCACTCTAATTGGAAGTGGAAGATGTTGAATAGTTGGTGGATACAAAATGACAGAAAATACATTTGAACATAATAAAATTCTGCAATCCTCCAATCAAAAGGGAATTTTCTTGCAAGCATAATAAATGTTCAGCATTGTAACTCTGAGTTTCCCTATATACCAACTGCAAATAGGTGAGAATAGGCAAGGCATACCCTATGCCGCTTTCTCGTAGTGCAATGATAGTGTTCAGGCTCAGCAAATAAATTAAAAATAGATCTGAATTAAAGGCGGTACAGCTTGTTGACATACTAACCTGCTGGATTGGATTTTGTTGTTTCCAGACTGACCTTTGGTGATCTATACTTAAGCAGTTCTCTCTTCTTAAACTCTGAAATGTTAGCAACTAATGTTATGATTTGTAGACATAGAAGTACAACTATGATGAACAAAAAGTTTACTAGGAACGAACCACTACAATTACTTGGGGAATTCTTAGCAATAATTACATGCTCGTATACACATTGAATTGACAGGGGACATCAATTTACAACCAAATGCATTGAAAAAAAATGTACCCACAGAAGTCCAACAAAACCAGGTACCTACTGAGCACTTTGAACTTGGGAACAATAACGAATTTATACTCCCATAAACCCAGGATTATGCAGTAACATATTTCGAAACCAAGGAGACTTTGAAAAACATATACATGCGTGTTGGAGTTATGGACAACATCACAAAAAACTGTTAGAGCCAAATTAGAAAAGTACCTTTGATCATCTTTTGCGATGGGCTCAGAGTGTGCTGTGATTTATTCTCCTTTCTGTTGCATTTGCTATTTTCTGCAACTGGAAAACAAAAGTAGTTATAGAGATATGAATGTATTACACAGAAAATGACGAACAAAAGAAAAAATATGGAAATTAGAACACACGTAATCCCGGCTTCAGAGGTACCGAAAGACCATGATGAACAATTAATCACCGTGACAAAGTAAGGAAGTAAGGTTTACGTATTATAAGAAGAAAAAAAAAAACCTGGTTCTTAGAACTCGAGAGATTCTGTGGCAAAACAAAGTTCAAGTTCAAGTCCAAAAACACAATGTATTGAATTCCAGTGGATTTTTGTTGAACAAATCGCAGCTCGTAAGTGGGAGAGTACCTTGTCGCTTGAATATTGGAGCCCTTGGTAGACTATGTGTTTCTGTTTGATGTGCTCCGTGTAGGTCATGGTCCATCGTTTCACAAACCAATATCAATCACGAAAGAGGATTCGATTGCTACCATTCACAGGAAGATTTTTCAGAGCTCCGATGGCAAGAACTCAATTTATCACCGAAAATTTGAAGGTGGGAACCCGGGAAAAGGGTACTAATTTGGGTCCACCGTGAGGCTGTGCCCGCTAAGTCGCTTACACATAAAACCAGAGTCTTTTCATTTTCCCCCTTATCACCCTGTCATTAGCCACGCCTCTCGTCTTTGGTGAATGGCGGTCAGCGGAGTAGTCGTGGCAAAATTTCATACTCGGGGCATGCTCGGGGAATTTTACTTTCAAGGGTCACGAATATAAGCCACGAATTGTTTTTATAAACTAATTTGACGAACAGTTATACTTGATCTCGGATAAAATTTAGCATAGAAATTAAATATAA
Source organism: Saraca asoca (assembly GCA_026873985.1). Lineage (NCBI taxonomy): Eukaryota > Viridiplantae > Streptophyta > Magnoliopsida > Fabales > Fabaceae > Saraca > Saraca asoca. The sequence goes on from JANHAO010014390.1 coordinate 10,132, forward strand.
AGAAAAGATCATGTTATACAAATTTAGGAATAATTATATTCATGTATTATTTTTTTTATTCTTGAAATATTTATATTTTTTTAATATAAATCATTTATTTACTATAAATAAAAAAATATATAATTATAATTCTTATATTTTTAACTTCGTATCCATGGGAAATGACATATGAATTTCCTTTTAAGCCACAAGAAAAGTCCTTATTAGAGGTGATAGTTTGAGTTTACAATTCATATCATGTCAAAAAATAGTAATACCTTGAATAAATTTAATTTGAATTTATCCTGAATAATAATCGTATCATGTCAGGTTAACCTATTTATTAAATATATTTGATGGGGGTCAACCCATCTACTCCATTTAATAACTTCAAAATTAATAAAATTTATATTATAAACTCATTTATCAAATTTAACTACTTATAATTATTGTGTACTAAAAGTATTTTGATTATTGATTTTATACTTTATTGAGTTTTTAATTTTTAATTTATTGAAACTTTAAATTTATTTTTTATTATATATAATTATTTATAATTTAATCCCAATGAACTAAAGTTTTTTCTTACCAATTGGGGTCTTCCCTTTACCACCTTCATAGGAATAGTATACAAGGTTCATAACCACTCCTCTTACTACAAGACGCTTACCTAGTCAACATTTTGATTCGACTCTACCCAAACTTTTCTAGTTTATCCCAACACATTAATTATTTCTCAAATAATATTTTTATAATTTTAGTATAAATTCTTAAATAGGTTGGTATATCAACCCATTTAATTTTAAGTTAACCAAAACCTAACCCATTTATTATTCATGTTAAATGGGTTAACCTGTTTACAACTCGAACCCATATAAGCTGAATCCAAATCCATGTAAAGTGTCTCATGTTTGCGTCAAGCTATTGTGTCGTGTAAAAAATTATCACCCCTAACATTTATATCAAGTCGTAAAAGATATGTTTACTTTTACTAGAAGGTTTTGGCTTTAAATGCTTTTTACAGGATGTGTCTAGTGACCTAAGTGGGTATTATGGCACGAGCTAAGGATTAAAATGTGATGGCTTAAAGACTCCCTCTACACACTCAATATTATATATATATATATATATATATCAATAAAATAGAGTTTTTCCCCCTCTCTATTCAAAAAGCCCATTCTCAATGTACTTTAAAGACTATTTGTGTAAGACACTTTTTAAGACTTGATATGCTTGAATGCTTTGATTATACACTTATATTTGGTTACAAACATATTGTGCATAGGATTTCATTGTATGGATGATCAAAATTTTTTTTACCCTATTATCTATCAAATTGTGGGTTAAGTTTATTAGAAGGCTGATATGTTGCCTAAGAGTTAGCATCATGTGTCACATAGTACTGCTAGAAGAGTTATTAGCTTGTAACAATTAGTATCAAAGCAAAGGATTTCACAATTTGATCATCAGAAACTCTTGTATGTGAATAGTGGCAAAACATAACTCTCCGTCCTAAGGCTTTAGCTTATTACAAAGTGCTATGGTAGGTGCCAAACGTTGCCACCTAGGATTAGTTCCACGCCAAGCACTTATCTCACCAAGCGCTCATGTCCCACCAAGCTTTTAAGAGGAAAAAAATAAGGTGATGAAGTAAGAAGGATGGGCAATGAGAGCTCCCAACACCAACCGTGACAATTGGTATTAGTTCTCGGTTGGTGCTAGAGAATAGATCAAGCATCTACAATTGGTAGATTTGGCTTACCAAAAGCATGTGAGGCTTCTGAGTGAAGTGAACACTTATTGAAATAATGAAATGACATTGTTAGGGACTTAACCGTGAGGGTAGCAAGAAGTTGGAGCAACTCGAGGGCTAGTATGCGAGATATCACATTTGAGGGAATGTAAATGGTGCATCGAGTACAAAAGTGTGCAAAAGTTAATAGGCTTGTTATACAACATAGGACATTGATTATGCTTTTATTCATAGTAGCATCCGAAGGAATGCAAAACCACTTGGGATGGTAAGTGAACTGTCGACTTATGTAGTGGGAAGAAGCCACTAAAGAAGCTATAATCTTGCCAAGATGGCTTAACCACGTCCATGAGGGACATATTAGCTGTCGATGGAGCCTAGAAGGTGAAGCCATTATTGCACTAAAATGAATTGCTACAACAAATAGTTGATAGATCCTACGGGGATGACACGTCTGAAAAGATGTGTTAAAAGGAGAAAACTATATCAAGGAGTCTGAAATTGTATCAAAGGACATGAATTTTACTCAAATGAGTAAACCCAAAGTATAAACTATGAGGGATATATTGTGCATAACAAATAGATGTAATGAGCGAGTTGTAGTGCTTATCCACAAGATTTGAGACAAGGTGCTAAAGAAGCTAATGCATCATAGTTATATGACAAGTGACAATGTATACTTGATGTTGTGAGCAAGAGTTACATAGTTGCATGGTGGAGTTGTGACAATGGCTAGAGGCATAGTGGGCTAACACTACGTAGTCTCAAGGCTAACTTTATGGCAATGACCATAGGATGGATTAACACTTGTTTGTGTACAAGCAAAGTAAATCTTAAGCAAGAGTGGTGGATGCTTTATGCTTAATCCCATCAAGTTGTTGACGTAGGGAGCTATCATAAGGATGTACTTAAAGAAGGAGTCATCTGGAAGATGCATTAAGACTAGACTACGAAGGCCTAGACATCGAAGGATGTCACTCGAGAAGTGCCGAGAAAGAAGGAATTAATCATTGAAGAAATGGCTAGAAGGGCTAAGATACTAGCGAATGGCTATAAGGGTTGCAAGAGATAAAGAAGTATCAACTTCGAAGAGATAATACTAAAGAGTGCAAACTTATGAGGGGTCAAAAGGGTCAAGATGCTAGATAGCATCAACTCTAAAAAAAGTTGTGATGGCTAAGATACCATGAAGGTGTCAATTTAAAGAAGGTTTGAGGATCCTATTGAGGGTGGAAGTGATGTAGCAAAATGTAACTGATTGATCAAACCCAATGTGAGCATACTTGTAAGCAAGGAATGTGACTTGCAAGTAAACCATATTTTATTAGTGAAGAATGAGACCTGTGTGAAAACAAGGCATGAGACTTGTATTTCTTGCATCAGTGGAATGGGATATTGGATGTAGAGGCATACCTGGCAATAGGTGGTTCAAAATGCCAAGCAAGAGCACAAGATATGGAAGTAGCACACATTTAAGCTATATAGGTAATGGGTCAAAAGCTATGCGAGAACAATGTGCCTGCAAGCTACAAAGGTAGTAAGGAAAGCATAAGTTGTAAAGGTAACAACCTAAATGTTGTAGAGGTAGTAGGACAGGAGAAGTTACAGACATAACAAATTGGAGAGCTATGGAGATAGTGGAACATGAGTATATGTTAGGACAACGAAATAGAGTCTATAGAGGTAGATCACAAAGTCTGCGGAGGTAGCATCACCTAAGACACCGAAGTTACAGAGGAAACTATCTAAAGTTATGGGGAAAACAAATGCTCAATAGTGCAAGTTCAAAGAGGTAAAGCCAAGATGAAGTCAATAAAGGAGTTAAGGAGCAGCAGACATCTGACTATCCTGAAAGTTATGTGAGGTTGAGGGTGCCATTTATCAAAGCCTCTCAAATGATATTAGCTTAAAGAGACAAGAACAGAGTGATCGAATGAGAAGCTTAAGGGGAGCAAGCTGGAGACTAATATGAAGATTTGAGAAGTCGGCCTTAATAGAAGAAAACCTGTATGGAAACTATGCCAGATTGAGACGTCAGTAAGGGTGTTGACATTTGAAGTAGGGAATAATGTCACAAGCTAACCCTATGAACCAATTCAACAAGTAAACATGCTCAATTTTAGATGAAATTGTCATAAAAATCAACCATGAAGATAAGGTCTTATGGTACAAATTCAAGAGTGAATGCATTTGTGTATTGTTTATTTTATTTTAGAGGTATTTAAGTCTTTTTAGCATAGATCGTTTATCCAGTGTGAATAGAAAAGTACATGGTTGCAATCATTGCATTTTTATCTTTGCATCCATATGAGATGGCACATAGATTCCCTTTTAAGTTAAGGAAAAAGCCTTTATGTCAGCTTGGAAAAAGTGTGTCTGTTTCTGCTATAAGGGCTTTGGCTTAAAATGCTCTTTAAGGGGCATATCTAATAACCTGAGTAAACATAGTGGCATGGATTAAGGAAAAGAGTGTGGTAGCTTAAAGACTCTCCCACACACTTAAAACTATGTAATGATATATATATATATATATTAATAAAATGGAGTTGTCCATCTCCTTATTCAAAAAGCTTTTTCTTGATGTATTTTAAAAGCTACTTATGTGAGGGTGTTCTTTGAGACTTAATATGTGAAAATGCTTTGACTATTTACTCATGTTTGTTTATAGACATGTTGCGCATATGATTTCATTATATAGGCAATCGAAATCTATTTTATCCTATTATCTATCCAAGTGTGGTGTGAGTTTATTGGAGAGTTGACAAGTTGGTCAATGGTAAACATTCTACCTTGCATATTATGGCTAGAAAAGCTACTAGCTTATGATAATATGGTATGGAGTTTTGCCCCGCAAAATAAGATATGACACAAGTTTTCAACCTACTACAAATTTTGGGATGAGATAGTATTAATATATTTTGTCCCGCGAAGCCTTAAAAATATGAAATTATAATTTTACCCCTCATATATGTAGATATTATTGTTAATCATTTTAACAATTTGTTATGGGTAAAAATTGGTACTTCGTAAAGGGGCTGACAGAGGATCCTAAAGGCAAGTTCGAATAAAGAAGCCCAATTCATTTGACCTTGAGGTTGCTAAACGAGATCATTAGGTTGCGAGCCACATCCCAAGCACTAGACAAGGCCAAGACAAGTGGGGATAGCTAAGAGTCTTGGCTCACATAGCCAATAGTTTACTTAATATGATGTGAGCTCAACCTCGTTGTCCAAAGGTCAGTAACGACCCTAGGACGAGAGCACTAACTCACAGAATGCAGTGCCTTTCCTAACTAGAAGTTCATTATGGTTAAATCATGAACACATCCACACACAGATAGCTTACAAAGTGTTGTATACTGAAAAACGGCCCCACGAGGATGAGCCCACGAAAAAAATGAAAGTGAATCCTCGCAAGAAATTTTCAAGGTGCCTCACCGTAAATAGCAGAAAGCGGTAACGGCAGTGGTAATCATAAG
>JANHAO010014391.1:0-15335 GCA_026873985.1 Saraca asoca
GGGAATTTAAAAAATACTTTTTGTGCCAGCGTTTGCCACAAACGCTGGTAAAAAAACGCTGGTAAAACCCAAAAATTTTGTAGTGTAAACTTTATTATATCACTTTAATTTAGGCTAAAACTCATGCTAGCATATAATATACAATTATTATTATACATCCATAAAAAAAAATCTAACATTCCATCCCTTGTCCACAATTGAATGTCCTCTGGTTCCAAAGCTTTGAAACCAATTCTCGTGCCAAGCAACTGAAAGATCAGGGCCTTTCGCCTTGGCTTAAAGATTTACTTTTTCTTCTTTTGGTGAAATCAGAACAGTTGATAAGGTCTTTCACCCTCCAATTCTTCAAAAATTTTAAAACCACTAAAATCATCAACGGCCTCCTCTTCTCCATCCATATTATTCTCCGACAGGCCAGAGGATAGCTTATATGTTAATCAAATTTGTAAGCTAAAAGGCTATAGGTAATTTGAACTTAATCATGTTTCAAATGACTAGTAATGGAACTTCGCCTAATTTTGCTTTAGGTGTTGAGTTCATTTTCTCCCTTGAATTTGTGTTGTGAATGCTTGGATTCAGATATGAAAGATCTGCCTGCTTCTATGTATGCTATAACTTTCAAATGTTAACTACAGTTTTGTATTGTATATATCCATTTCTACATATGTTATAACTTTCAAATGTTAACTACAATTTTGTATTGTATATATCCATTTTCCAAATTCAGAATCACTTACATAATGATGTGATTTTGTATCCAAGCGAAAATACATTTTTATCCCGTAAAGTTTGTGTTTAAGATAAATTATCCCTTGAAGTTTTAAATTGGACATTTCATCCTATGAACTATTTTGAAAATGAAGACAGTTAAGTTGAATGTTAAATTTAATGGAAATGAGGATAATTTATGCAAAATGTAAACTTTAGCAGGTAAAATATATTTTTCCTAAAAAAGATAAGATAAATAACCAATATTCCTTCCCATTTAATGCCATGTAGTGGCATAGCCTCACTATTTGCCAATAGTAAGCTCTGCAAGTTTGGAAATAGAATCAATCAACACAAGAAGAAATTAGAATATATAGTATCTTAAAAACAATAAAATAATATTCACTCTGATATCAACTTTTCTAAATTAAGCGAGTTCTACAAAATTATCAGGCTTACATCACTTGTTTTTTCTTTCAGTATTTGAGTAATTGAACAACTCAACAGTTCATTTTTTGATTTGTTTGGGAGGATCATAATCCTTATTGCATGCAAATTTCACACCAGCTATGTTTCTTACAACAAATTCTACAACTAAATATGCATTGTGCTGTATTAATAAACCGACTTTTTCTCTTATGGGGGGAACAAAGCTATGATAAATTAACAATAAACGGGATCCTTTTCTTCCTTATTATCAAACTTTTTTTGCTTCAAAATTTCTAGAATTCGGAGCTTTATATATGTAAGAAATCCTATGCAAATTGATCCATATCATCTTTAGGCAGCATTGTGATTCCTAAAGTTAAAGTTTTCTTTATTTTATCTGCTGTAGATATTGGGAAGAGTAAGGGGTACAAGATCATTAAAATGAATCAATATGAACCATAACAATATGATAGAAAATTAGAAAAAAAATATATTTAACCCCCTAAAATTTGTATTTATGAAAAATTATCCCATTTCCATTAAACTTAACGTTTAACTTAATTATCTCACTTTTTAAAATAGTTCATAAGATGAAATGTACAGTTTTAAACTTCATAGAGATAGTTTATTTCAAACGTAAACTTTAAGAAGATAAAATGTATTTTTTCCCTATACTTATGCTACAGTGTTGGTGGCTTTAATATATATATATATATATATATTGAACCAATTTTAATATCGACACTAAATATATAACTAATTAATGTAATCAGGTTTTATTTATATTTATCAAAATAAAGACTTGGAACTACAGTGATATAGTCAATTGTTGTCTTTGAAACTTTTCTTTCTTAAGGACATGAGTTCGAATTTAGAATGTTATATATAAGTATATTAAGTAACTCGTGACTCCTCTAATCACTAAAAAAAAAAAATAAGTAAATACTTAAAATTGTAGTAAGGCCTTTTTCAGCTATACATATAGTTGTAATTTAAAAAATGTGAAAATGAGTTCTAATTAGCTGGCTATCTTCTATATTATTCTTTTCCATGTCAATAATCAGAATTGAATTCTTTTCTGTTAATAATGATATAATAATAAAGCAAATGGAGTGTTTATCAAACTTTGAAGCCAGCCGGAACTGGTTTTTCAGCTTTTTTTTTTTTTTTTATTGTTATGCATTTGATAGACTTTCAATTTTTTTTTTTCAGCTTTATAATAGGATTAGTAAATCACTTAATACTCGCACATAATATTTTGAATCTAAAGATGCCAACAATGTTGGGAATAACTCCACCACTAAGGATGATGATAAAAAAAAAGGTCAATTTTTATTTGCATTAATTTTAAGTTTCGAATAAATCTTATTTAAAGTTCCTTTTAATTTCATCTGTTTTTATTTAATCAAAGTCTTTCCCTATTTCTCTCGTTTTTCTCTTTCTAATTCATGTAAAATTTAATTATGTTTTGTTACAATTTATCAAACAAATTAATTATAGGCTAAATTGAATTTTTTGTCATTATAATTTGTTTAAATTTGTAATTTTGTCCTTAAAGTTTTTTTCCTTATAATTTTATTCTTATAGTAATTTCTTTGTAATTAACTCCTTACCAAAATCAATTTAAAATTTTTTGACTACAATTATTCAACATGATAAACATTTATCGAATTGTGCAATTACATTACAACATAGATACAAAGAAAGTAGAACCTCAACCACAAAAATTATTAATATAAAATTATACTTTTAATCATGCCCTTTTTTTTTTTTGGTCATAGTGGACTCAATTCTATCATATCTATTTAAAACCTTCAAATTGCAACAAATTTGTTATTTTAATGAACTACACTTTATTGTTATGACACCATATATATACACACATAACTATAATATGTTTATAAATATTAGCCATGCTGAATAATAGCAGGTGAGAAAATATTCAAATCAATGTGTGTAAAGAATTGATTACAAATGAAAATAAATTATAAGGATTTAATTATGGGCAACAAAAGTATAATGATAAAATTACAAATTAGAATACTTTATAAGGACCAAAAATTAAATTAAATTTTTATATAAAATTAAATCCCATTCACTCAGATTTACAAAACCTGATTTATATTTATCTGATTTTGAACCAGTTGCATAAATTGACAATGGCTCCCAAAGGCTACGATACTTATTTAGAAAATGTGGGAGGTATGAGTACTAACATAGTTACTATTAAAAAAGCTTAATCTTAATACTTAAGTTCTTAATCGATTCCCAGTTGCTACTATTATAAAGCCATCGGTATTGACTTGGAAGTCAAGGTTCGCTCATCAAGAAACAAGTAAACTTCTTTAAGTTAATATGTTATTCCATTGACTTTTGCTCAAATTTTAATTATTTACATATAATTTAAAATTTTGAAATTAGATCTTTATATTTATATTCATTTTTAATTGAATATTTTTTATTAGATTTTGTTGGTGATCTCACATACATAAACAAACAATATATTAACAATTTATAAATTGAGAAGTACTTGACTGCAAACTTTCTTTTAAAAATAAAATAAAACTAAAAATGTCATATTCTATCTACATTATTTATCAATTAAAGCATAAATATAAATGATATTTAATATTTTCATTAAGCATTGTTAGATTGCTTCAACAAAGCATTGTATATAATACATTGTCAATTATTAATAAAATTTAATAAAAAAATATAAAATATCTAATTAAGAAAAAAATAAGTATAAGAATTCAATTTTTAAACTTTTAAATGGTAAAGAACTAATTAAAAATTGAATGAAATTATAAAGAGTTAGGAAATTTTCGCAAGCAAGTGGAACTGGTTTTTTTATTGTTATGTATTCGATAGACCTTTAAAATTCAAAATTTCGATTTTTTTTATAACATGATTATTAAGTCACGTAATATAAACATAATATTTTGGATTCGAACTTATAATAATAATAGATATTGACAAAGAGTCATTACGTCATTAAGAGTGTTAACAAAAAATTTGATTTTTATCTGCTTTAATTTTAAGTTTAAAATAAATCTTATTTAAAATTGGTTTTAATTTAATCAGTCAAAGTGTTCCTTATTTCTCTCATTTCCCTCTCTTTCTAATTTTTGTAAAACTTAAATTATGTTTTGTTACAATTTATCAGACAAAATTATACTAAAACTAATTTTAACTAAGTTTTAAACAAATTAATTATAGGGCAAGACTATAATATCCAGATAAAATTCACGGTATATATGTCCAAGACAAGTGGGATAATTTCAGACCGTCAGATTGTAAATAAAGTTAGCTGAACAGTCTAGTTCAGAATTTGCGAATTGCTTCTCCACTTTTTAACACAACACTTTGGGTATTGGCTGTGCAGATTTCGTTCCTCTGGGAAGAAACCGTCTAGAGAATAAAGTATTAATGAAAAAGATTAATGAAATAAATAATTATAAATTTAAAAATTACTTTTCTAATAATTTATTATTTATCAAATATTAAATCATTAATTCTTTATTAACCATTATGATGTAATATTTTACTTTCCAAGATACAATTACACTCTAGAAGAGTGATATAAAAACTCTATCCTGAACACATACACTTTAAAACAGGTACATCGATTTGAATCTTTTGATATCTGTAATATAAAATTGATTAGGTTTTCTAACTTTAAGTTAATGTGTTCACCATACAAGAAACAATTATCTAAGATCAAGTGGCTGATATTATAGAGCCATCGGTATTGACTTGGATGTCAATGTTGGTTCATCAAGAAATAATTAAATTTCTTTAATTTAATCGCTACTTTTTATATTTTTATTCAAATTCTGATTAGGTAAGGACAAAAACCAACCAAATAATTTAAAAAACACAAGTGAATCATCGTGCTCTTTGCCTTCTCTCAGCTTTTTACCCCCACCCACCAACCAAATAATTTAAAAAACACAAGTGAATCATCGTGCTCTTTGCCTTCTCTCAGCTTTTTACCCCCACCTACCTTCCGGCTCGGCATTCTGTCCCTTCTTTTCATCTTATCAATGGATGCACGCGAAAGGGGAAAGATCCACGACGTGTTCTTGAGTTTCAGAGGAGAAGATACTCGCCATGCCTTCATTTCTCATCTGCATAATGCTCTGTCAATGGCTGGAATCCAGACTTTCATGGATGACCTGGAGCTTCAAAGGGGTCGAGATATCACGGAATCACTGTTGCAAGCAATTGAATCCTCTAGATACTCTATTGCTGTACTCTCAACAAATTATGCTGGTTCAAGATGGTGCCTTGACGAACTGGAAAAGATCATGGAGTGTCGCAATGACAAGAATATCAGCCAAGGATTTGTGCCTGTATTCTATCATGTGGCGCCATCCCATGTACGTCATCAGAAGGGTAACTTCGGAGAAGCGTTTGAGAATCTTATAAAGAGAATCTCAGCGAGCAAAGATAGGGTGCAGAGTTGGAGGAATGCACTCACTCAGGCGGCGAGTCTGTCAGGATGGACATTAGATAGAGGGTAATCTTAATATCATTTCTTTCATTAATCTGCTTTAATTTGATTACTTTCTCTCAAAAATCTAATTTTGAAGATGATGAAAATAGGGATGGGTATTATTTTTCTCTAATGTTTTTTTTACCCCGTAACTAGATGCATAAACAGATGGATAATTAAAAACCTTGTTTTTGGGTAAAAAAATAAAACTAGTAACTTTGGACATTGTTAACTAAATACTCGACCATGATCTCGGATAATTCTTGCATATGAGAACGATATTGCTTATGCGTGAAACAATATGTAAAACCATTCGTTTACTTTTCTCCTTGTAATTCTAACTTCAAATCCACTGGAAGGTTACAGGAAGTCTAAAATTATTATTAATTTGCTAGGTACGACCTACAAAAGCCTGTTGAAACTAGATTAGTGTCATATTTTGATAACTCAATTATCAGGACGTGGGGCATTTAATCTCTCACCACTTGTGAATAAGCAATTGATCAATTAACACACCACCCAAGGCTTTGAAATGATGGGCAACACCGACAAATATTAACACATTGGAGGCAACTATAAGCTCTAAATATACAATACAACAACCAAATCACATATAGGCAAAAACGATGCAACTCTAACAATATGATCAATAGTGGAAAAATTATGAAACAATATATTTTGAATAGGGACTACTTCTTTGACTCATATAAAGTCTCATTATAAAGTTTTCAGTATATATGTGAGGCACTAAGTCACATATTTTGACCCCTAGATTAGTCTTTAATACTCACCGTAAACATCAGGCACTGTTAAGAGCATTTTAAACTAAAGTCTTACTAATAAAAATAAACATAGTTTTTCCCATCTCATATAAGGCCATTTTCTATAGGTTTGGAAGGATTCTGTGGGCTACAATACACTAATGCAAAGGTAAAAATGCAAAGATCACACTTATAAGTTTTTCTATTTACACTAGACAAGGGAACATTTATAAAATTTCATAAACACCATCAAAATGGAGAAAATTGGGAATCAAACATAAGCTAAATTGCTTCCAAATCTACACCATTGAATCTTCTCTTTGTGCTTGATTTATGCTAACTTTCATCCTAGCTAAGAACATTTGCCTATTAAATTGGTTCACAAGGCTGACTTATGTCATTCTCCCACACTTGAAAATGCCGATGTCCTTATTGACAATTCGATTAGATACAATTATCACAAGAAACTTCAATTTTCTTCCACAAGAATTTTTAGTCTACTCCCTTGAGTTCCTCCCTTAACTTCTCTACTTGTTTGTTTGTGATTTGCCAATGTTTGTCATAAACACTTCAATCTGAAATTACTCATTGAAAGTGTTCAATTTGCTATACTTCAACTCCTCATTTGGCTTTCTTTTGGCTTGTCTCCTTGAAAATGGTTTCTACTTTGACAGACTTTAGTGAGTTACTTCTTACTTCTCTTGAGTTGTTGCCTCTGCAACTTTTGTGTATGCTTGTAGTTGGAGAGTCTAAGCCCATATAGAGGTCACACCAATGTTCAGTGCCATCAATGTGAGACATAGATCCCATACCTTGCAAATGGCCTTATAATAGTCCATCATACTTCGTTGCACCACTTTGATACTCAAACTCAAATGTAACACCCACCTTGTGTCTCTTCAAACACTTGAACATGACACCTTCCTAGCGTCTGCCTACCATGGCCAATAGGGTTGAACAAGGAATAGTTTTTCACTCTCACTCTAGCTACACACGCCCATGCACTCTAAGGTCATTCTCATAACTCTAATTATGACAAATTAAAAGCACTCTTATAACAACGTGAGCTTCAAAGTTATTACCACAAACTTGATCAAATGACTATGGTTATTATCCCAAGTTGATTTTTGTGATTAAGCGAAACTCCACATGCAAATGTTCTCTGGCATCACCATAGGTTCCTTTCCAAAAGATTTGCCTGCTCCAAGTATCTCTTTAGATGTGTCACCCATCTAGGTGATAAGACATGCCCTCTAGCACAACCATGTAGAAAAGATTACATCTTCACTACTTCCACTATCATGTGGACTAGTACATGTAGACTTGCATAGCTCCCTGTTGGTAGACCTTCGAATGGGATAGGATTTACCCTTCTATGTTGTTGTCTTCCTACATGAGGAGCTCTAGGAATTAGATTGCCCCAATTCTAGCATAAAATTCACCCTTTCCATCAGAAGCTTCATTCTCACCCCTGTTGCTCTATTGTTCATCCATTTGAAGCTTAAATCTTAAAGCATTTAGGGCAAACTTTTGTAAACACTCCACCACTAGATGCGGCCCATGGCATAAGAAACAAGACAAGGTCATAAACACACCCTAACAATTTGATGCCTGGGATAATGCTAAACTTTGTGAGTGAGAAAATGATCCATTACCTTTCTCTCATTCCTAGACTTGCTGCACTTGCCTGATTGTCCACCACTCTCACAAGTAGAATGAAAGCCTCCTCTGTAAGACTTCATATTAGAAGGAAAACCAATATTATTGTATGATAAGTGTTCAAGTGTAGTTATCACTTCTATGAGGCTTTGAACTCTCATCCTTTGGAGTTCCATGGTAGCTTCTCACGAAAGACCATCAACAAAGTACAAAAGCTTCTACTTCTCAATCATATCCTTGATATCCAACATTGTGGTTGTGAACTTCTTTATGTAGTCTTAAACTAAATATGTCTATCTCAATTCTCTCATCTTCCGCTTGGCTAAGTAGACAACGTTCTCAAGATAGAAGTGCACCTTTAACTCATGCTTGAGGTTTACCTAAGTGTTCATATTACACCTTCCTTCCTGAATCTTAAGATACTCTGTTCTCCATTTGACCTTAGCACTATTCATGAGGAACACAGTAGCTCTGTTTAGCTAACCTCATCTCTTAAAAATCTAGGCTAAGAACCCTGTTTTGTTTCCTTTTTCTTAGTCCTTTCTTTCTTTTTCTTTTTCGATCTTCAAAATTGTATCTTGAATAATTTAACCTAAAGCTAGATTAACAAAACTTGTATGAAAATCATGCTTTTATACAAATGTAAATGTACAAATAGAAAACATAACAAAAACTCCTTAAATTGGAAAACTATAATAAGTACATATGCAATGGTAATGCAACTAATGCATGTTTTGTTCTATTCCTTCTTATGCTTTTATCCTTTCAAATATGACCATACCCTTTCCTTTTATTTTCCATTGCCCTTTTCTTATTTTCTTCACTTATAATGCATATATTTCATATTTTACTCTTTTAGACAATTCTACTTTTTTAAATTTCTTATTATCCCATCTCTTTAGGCTTCCTAATATCCAGGTTGCCCTTTGTTTATTTCCTTTCTTTCTAAATTTCCTTTTCCTAGTTTGTTTTGTTAGAATTTCACTTTTCCTTATCCATTCCTAGGAGTTACTGTCTTTTATAGTCTTGATTTCCTTTTCTTTTCCTAAAAGTGTTACCATGCTAGATCTCAATGCTAACCCTCTTTAAGTATGCAAAATACCTCTCTATTCTTTCAGTTATTTTTCTCCATCTTAGATTTGTCCTAATTCTACTTTAAGTCCTTATTTATATAATTGCTAACACTTACTCTCACATATCTGTCTTCCCCTTGACTACATCTTTGCCAGAACTATTCCAAGATCATTATACTTATGCTTGTATAAGTGTTCCTATACCCTATATTAGGAAGGTAGTAAATGCACTTGCCTTATGCTCTAAGAATTCTTAAGGCACTAGGAAGCTCTATCCTTGGTTGGCAATCTACATTCAACTTTCTAGCCTTTAGATGTTCTCCTGTAGTCTTAGAAGCTCCTTAAACACTTAAATTGATTAATAATTGCCTAGTTGTTCACTGATGCTTAAAACATTTATTTAATAATAGTAGAAAATCTCATAATAGACTATAAGTATTCATAGCTAGGACTAGTAAAAAGGTTTTAAATCCTTTAGTTCTTGCCTCATTGACACCATCAAATCTTCCAAAGCTTATCACATTACCACTAGCCCATTTTTCTTTGTCTTCTTCTTCTTTTTTTTTTTAGCTCTTCTTTTCCTCGATTCTTTTGATAGTACGAAACAAATTGAAACATTCAAGAGGAAAAACTTAGGGCTATATTTAAACATTCTCCAAATAATGAATTATACTAATAGATCGAATGAAGGAACTAAAGCAAGGCATTTTCAATCTTGATTCAAGTCTTCCTTGTTCTACCATAATTGTGTGACTAACTATTTTCATAAACCACTTGATTTGTAAACATAACTAGCTTGTTATCATCAAAATATAATAGCATTAAGGCATTGAGGATAATAGTCTTTGTGTACATGAATTGTGCCAAACCAAATGGAATCTTTTGATTTATTCCCTTCGTATTTGAATCACATGTGGTCTAGTCTAAGTCCTTTTTTATCAAAATTTTTTTTTTGTCCCTTCAAAAATAATTAGTTTTGATTTATTGAGCAAACTTTACCTTAAAATCCTATTTTTTTGACAATCACAGATTTGATTTCTTATGCCTTTATTTTCTTATCCATTACAATGCTTTATCCTATCAAAATTTTCTCCACTATTCAAAAACCATTAATATTAAATCAAGTTGCTCTTTCTCTTTTTTTAATATTGGTAGGCTTAATTTTGATAATTACTTTCTTCCATTCTTACTCATGATTCTATGAGTGCATATAATTCACTTGGTCTGGTAAGTCATATGGATTACTATGCACAACATTTGCATATTAAGGACTAATATAATGCTTGATAATGTCCTATACATTGTAGACTTCCATTTTGCCAGCAAGTCATGCACTAAGTTCTTAGATCATCTTAAAGATTCTATCTAAAACTTCCAATTTATATAGTAAATTACTCAAATTAGTTTTTATGTCGATCTTTGTTTCTCTCTTATTCTTTCTAAAATAAAATACTCCACATTTGGTGAACATTAGCCAATTTTCACATTTTACTTAATAGTGTTGTTGTGTTCTACCTTATAGTTACATTGTTAATGTCATGACTCCATTACCAATGTTTATGATCGATGTGGAAACTATCTAACCCCTTGTATCCACAAACCTCAATATCTATTTGCTACCCCATTTTATCATTATAACCTAGAACTTTTCCATTATACTTAAGGTCATCTTAGGTTATCTAGTTACATGTGATATAGTTAATGTCAACTTGTATAGAAATTGCAATTAGCTCAACTTCTTGTCGATTTACCTATTATTTTATATTCCTTTTCTTTTATAAATGTAGTTACCCTAGCTTATTACCTTAGTTCTTTGGTAGTCATCAACATGCACAAGTCCACTTGATATACATTAACTTAGGCATTTCACATATATACCTATATTTTAAAGTCTTTACATATGCTTTTAGTTACGTGTGCTAAGTAAGACCTCCTTCCTAGTTACATACATTCTAGGTAGGAGTTATACATACATATACCTATGGTTCCATGCATCTATATCTTTATGTCAGCTACATACATGCATTTAGTATAAGTGCTACTATGTACATCAAAAGTTAAGTTTGTAGTTAAGTTATTATAAAATATTTAGTTACATGTCAAAAATAGTAGTAGTCAAGTTATAAACTAAATGGTGATGATTGCTAACCTAGGTCTGAAACTCTCCTATCTATAACAAATTATGCAAGTTAGTCATACATCTTTATCTTTCTAGCCTTCTTGATATGTGTCAATTGGTATGAGGGGACAATATAACAATGCTTGGGGGAGAATATAATATTATAATTGAAGAAAAGGCTATAAAAACCAAAGGGTGATGTAAAGTAATTTGACCAACAACCAAAGAAAGTCTTAAAGGAAGACATAGCTAGCAAGTATCAACTGTAGGATATGTAAAGTTTTGAAAGTGAGTCCAACCAACTTAGTGAGTAAAATGTAATCTGTCAAGATATACATTTTGAAAATAGATACAATATAGGTAGGGTTTTTGAAAGCTATTTGAGAAACCTATTTTTCCATGTACAACATTCATAGTAATTTCATAACAAATTCTACAATAATCCGTTATAACATAACTAGCAAAACATGTCTTAAATAATCATCCTAAGAGATAATAGTAATAAATAATAATTGAATGTCATATAAACAATGTTAATAAATGACATTATATACACGAAGCAAAGTTTTATTCTTATAACTTTGGGCCAATCATATCCCATCACAAACTCCAATATTCCTCTAATAACATGACAATCTTCCCGTCAGTCAATCTTGACTTGTAATATTCACATCTATGATCTCGTGCACATAATTTCTCACTTGTAAATGCTTAATGATCCAATTCAAAACATATGCATAATTTTTGCCCTGGACAAGTCTCATAATATTTTGATAATCACATATAACTATAATGTCACCTCATTAAGCCTTTCCATTGATTTTCACACAATTCTCATTTGTTTATTGCAAGTTTCCTCATATAAACAACCATGGCTCATTTTTACACTTTCACATGGGCTTTCTTTCCCTTTTTCACAACATTTTTAGAATTAACACTTTTGCTTCCAAAGTTTCTATGCCAATTTCTTTTTGCTGAACCATGTCCCAAGCTTAGAACTTGAAATTTTGTCATTCAAATAAGTTACAAATAATCCTTTTATAGATTCACAAGTATCATTTACATGTCTAAGAGCACAATAATAATTTTAAGGAAGACTCAAATGTCTCTTATGAATGATATAAAACCAACAGAGCCATAAACAACAAAGGTATATATTTAAATATGTATAGATAACTAACAACCATAAAAATAGATCAAGGTGGAGTAAGAATCACTTACAATACCAAGGAAGTAATTTTTGAAGCCTCAAGTCGAAGAGAAATCTTCTAACCCATATAAAACACAAAATAAAAGAAAATTATTATTAGGAAAGGAAAAAGATCCATCTCCTTAATCTCTTATTCAAACTTTGGGTTTCTTTCCATAAAAAATCCAAAAATCATTAGGAAAAGATCTAGGAAAAGCCAAAATATCAAAAGAAATTGGAAGATCTTCTATCTCTAAGTGGCCAAAACTTTCCCCATTCCTTTTCCTAAGATTTTCTTTTTCAAAAGCCAATTTTGAACCCATAAAAGTGAAAAGGGTGAAGTATAGAGAAATATACCTAATTTTGGAAGAGATTAAGGATGATTTGGTGGTAGAACTTGTACAGAGAAGAAGAGGAGAGAACTCCAAATGATGCTAATGGAGGAGGAAAGCAAATTAAGAAAATGAAGGCTTTGCATTATCTTTTAAGCATTGGTCTTGATCCATTAAGCTTGTAGGAGAAAGTTCTTTAGGGATAAGTACATAGGGTATAAGGGTAATTTCTCCAAGGGGTATTGAGGTATTTTACTTTTAACATTTATCCAAAAGAGCATTTTAGTCATTTAAACTAAGCATATTTAGATATTTCATTGCCTTGATATCATCTTTTATTCTAATTAATAATAAGCAAAAAAATATATAATTATCCTTAAGGTAATTATATTTTATTATAATTTATCTTTGTTAGGCCTCTAATTGCCTTGAATTTTAGAGTTTTCATTTTCTAAGCAAATTAAATATTGAGCCAAAATTCTGCAATTTCTTATGTCTCTATCCCATTTACAAATTTTCAAAATACTAATATTAAAAGATATCTTGAAGGAAGGTCAAATTTTGAGCTGAACTTTCCTAACCCTATTTTTCCTCTTATTCATGTAGAGCTTTTATAAGGATCCTATCATGTCATTTCATATTTTGTGACTATTCCAAGTTCCTTTGTACCACTGTAACTCATTCTAGGATTACCGGATGGATTAAATAAACTCCCATGAGGCCATCTAATGATATGATTTTATATATTTTAGTCCATGATGGTTTAAGTTCCTATGGTAGTGTTTTTACAAAATTTAGGGTTTTATAGTTAATCCATGTATGAATTTTTTACTTTGTTATTTACTATTTTAACTGAGTGTTATGAAAAATGTCCCATGAAAACTAACACTTAAAAATAATATTAGTTGCACAACTTTGATATGCACACAATATACTAGGTTGTAAGAAAAATTTTACATTAGGGTATTTGAATTTAATGAAGCCTCTTATACAACTACACAAGGTTGTGATGCAAGATTGAGTGATTAAAACATTCTATTAATAAGAATAAAATGACATTTGTTGATTTGAATTTGTTAATACCAGTGAAGAAAAATATGAACTACTTGTGTGTTCTTTTAGTTAGATTTTTATTTTTGTACCATTTTTCAAAAGTTTATAAACAAGAAGTTTATAACTAAGATTGTCACTATTCGCGCACTTAGCCTTACTTACTCTACTTTTATCCTTTTAAATTCCCATTCTTGCTTTCTAGTTGTTAGAGTTTATCTTGTAGCCATAAAATCTTTGGAAGGAGATTCGTTGTCAAGTCAACAATTAGAATGAAGCTATTCAATTTATGTAACAATTTTGACTTCATAAACACCAAGCTATGAAAACCCATCACACTGTGACTGGAAATATATCTCCTTTTCATCTTGTCAATGCTTTTGGCATTTCTTATGACAAGTTTTATACATAGAGGTTATGAATATTTGAATTGTTGTAGTTGTGATTTAGGATAGTTTTACTTCCAAATCATAGATAGATGATTTTTGAAATTAAAAAAAAGAAAGAAACAAATGTTGTTGATAATCTATTTGAAGTTCTATCTTATTTTTGTTAAGTGGTTTTCTTTAATATATTTGTGTGTGTATGCATGCGTATATATATAATATGTACTTATTGTAATGATCATCATCTCTAGTTCTTTATTGTTAACAGAGAAAGTGAAGTCGAGTTTATTCATAAGATTGTCCAAGATATTTCAGAAAAAGTAGACAACAAAAACTTGGTCATTGCTGATTATCCAGTGGGAATTGGACCTCGTATACAAAATCTGATATCTAAATTACAAATTGGTAGTGAATCAAAAAGTGCTCTCATTCTAGGGCTTTGGGGAATGGGAGGTATTGGTAAAACTACAATTGCCAAAGCCATCTTCAATGCACTTGGTAAGAAATTTAATCATAGAAGCTTCATTGCAAATATTAGGGAAGCATGGAAGTACCGCAATGGCCAAGATTTACAAGAACAACTTGTTTTTGATATCCTTGGAGAAACAAATGTGAAGATCAATTGCATTGACAAGGGAAAAAATATAATAAAGGAAAGACTGCACCATATAAAAGCACTTGTTTTACTTGATGATGTCAATGATCAATACCACCTGAAGGCGTTATGCGGAAACCGTAATTGGTTTGGTCCATCTAGCATAATAATCATTACAACAAGAGATGTGTCTCTCCTTGATATTCTTGAAGCAGATTATGTACACAAAATAAGCGAAATGGAAAATAGTGAATCTCTTGAGCTTTTCAGTTGGCATGCATTTACGCTACCTAGTCCTACAAAAGATTTCATTGAACTTTCAAGAGATGTAGTTGGCTATTGTGGAGGGCTACCACTAGCTCTTGAAGTCCTTGGATCTTATCTATCTAAAAGGCCAAAACTATTATGGGAAGATATATTACTAAAACTAAAAAGAATTCCTAATGAGAAAATACAAGAGAAGCTAAAATTAAGTTTTGATGGTTTGAGTGATCATATGGAGAAGGATATATTCCTTGACATATGCTGCTTTTTTA
>JANHAO010014392.1:0-15332 GCA_026873985.1 Saraca asoca
GTCTTAGAAATTGAAGCTTTATTTCTAAAGCCATCAAGTTGTTATTTAAACAGATGCTCCAGTGTGACAGGTTTTGCAAAAGCCTAACTTGGCAAGACAATTGGTTGCTTGGTCAGTAGAGCTGTTCGAATATAGACTTTTGTATAGAGTAAGGAAGATAGTTAAAGCACATGTATTGGCAGACTTTGTGGTTAAGTTGGCAAAGATGGAAGAGCTTGGGGTGGATGGTCTAGCATGGATACTGTTGACATACAAATCTAGACAACTAAAGTCCAATGCCCAAACTGCAAATCAAGAATACACAATAACAAGAAAGAGATAGAGGAAGAACAAGAAGACACAAGAAAGTTTCTAATGTGGTTAAGCCTAAATTAATGCCTATGTCTACAACTATTCATTTCTATGTATTTTGGCCAAGTAACAGTATATATTGATTATCTCCCTTATGTACAATGATTTCTACCCTATTTATAGTTGTCGGGGCATTACAATTTGAATTCAATTCAAAAGAATCATGAATTAATTACACTTTCATCATGGACAATATTTAATTTGGAAATGGATAGGAAATTAATTTCTAATTCTAAAAGTTGACTCATTCTTAGATTGAATCACAGTGAGCTTCTAGATGATGGCTAGCAAAGCGTGCTTCAAGCTGCGGGTTAGACCTCGTCCTCAATGACCTAAAGTTACATGTAACGTTGCTTTGACCCTTGTTGACCAATAATCTGAGTTTACATTTGGCATCCTGATGACTTGCTCTAGCGACTTTAATCCTAGATGAGCTGAGCTTTTATCAACTGGGCTTGTCCCTAAACCCTAAAATATCCACAACATTAGCCTCTCAGCTCTCAGTGCGATCTACTGACTGAGAGTTGTAGTTGTTGGTAAAAGCTAGCAAAGGCATCACCTTATAGTAGTATAGCCCATGGTCAGTGATGAACGAGGTGTGCTCCTTTTCTTATGTGTTCATAGGGATTTTATTGTACCTTAAGTAAGCATCTATGAAGCTGAGTAGCTGATGACCAGTAGTTGTATCCACAAGCTGATCAATCCTTGGTAGGGAGAAGCTATCCTTTGGACACAACTTGTTCTGTAAAATCAATGCGAGTTCTCTATTTCCCATTCTTCTTCTTTATGAGCTTATGGTTGGCCACCCAGGTTAGGTAGTGAGCTTCTTGGATAAACTTGTTAGCTAAAAGTTTATCCATTTCTTCCTTGAGAGCAACATAATGCTCAGTAGTCATTGGCCTCCTCTTCTAGTGAATTGGCTTGTGATGAAGGTTAATGTTAAGTTTATGTGACATGACCCCAACGTCAATCCCTTCCATGTCCTTATAGTTCCAAGTGAAGACATCTAGATTCACCTTAAAAAATTTGGCTAGTTAGGTCTTCACATCTGGAGACAAGTTTTTTCCCAATTTGAGGCATCTTTTAGCCTCTGTCTCGCTGACTTGTACATCTTTGAGCTCCTCCACTGGACCAGTTGCTTTGTCTTCATCCTCCTTGTGATGGTCGGGGTCACGACTGACCTCTGTTGTGCTCACAACTCATGGTTCTCCACTAAAAATCACATTAGCCTTCTTTCCCCTCACCCTCAACTTGATTGAATCCTCATAGTAGCGTCGGGCTATGTGCTACTCACCTCACACACATCCAACTCCATTAGGGGTTGGGAATCTAATGGTAAGCATCCTAGTTAATGTAACGATGTCCAAGTCATTCATTACAGGTCACCCCAGCACCACATTATATGCTAAGGGATAGTCGATAATCAAAAAGTCTGTTAAGATGGTGGCTTGGTGGTCTGAATCCCTGAGAGTAATGGGAAGCTTGATCTGCCCCATTGGTACTATTGTATCTCTTGTGAAGCCATAAAAGGGCTCTAGAGAAGGCTTCAATTGGCCTACACTCAAACCCATTTGTTCAAAGCATCCCTTATACATGACATTTACCTAGCTATCGGTATTGATCATTATTCTTCACACCTTGACATTGCCAATTCTAGCATAGATGACTAGTGTGTCATTATGGCAAGAATGTATTCCTTGTGCATCTTCATTTGTAAAAGTGATGCTATCTGAGGTCATCCTTACTTTCTTAGCAGGTCTTTCAAATTCACTATGACTCGTGAGTAAGATGTGATTTGCTTCTCGCATGTAGCGTTTGTGCGACCTATTTAAGGTACCTGCAATCTAAGGCCCATCATGGATCATGAATATGGTTATCACTACAGGTGCCTACTCTTACTCAAGAGCTCGTTAGGGCTACTGTTGTACTAGTTGCTGGGGTTATTAAGGTCATTGTCCAGTAGATCACACCACATAGTCTCTCAAGTGATCTCTCTTAATCAGATCCTTAATCGTATCTTTGAGTGTCTAGCAATCTGAAGTATTGTGCCTAATTTCACTATAGGAAGCACAAAACTTATCTTTGTTTCTGAACCTATTGGGAGTCCTTATAGGATTTGGCTTCCAAAAATCCTCCCTGTTCTTCTTCAATGCAAATATCCTATCCTGAGTGTCTGATAAGATATTGTAGCTTTCATGGCGACCTTGACATTGAGGTCACTCATTCCTGGCCTTCTTTGTAGCTTGATTATCAGAGTTATTCTTCTTACTGTCTTTGTTGTTCTCGCCATTACTTCTCTTTTTATTCTAGTTGGAACTGCTCACTTCATCCTTCTGATTGGACTTCTTAGGGCCAAAGGTCTCCTCCCACTTGATCTCTTTGGCAGCTCACTTATAAAACTCACCTAGGTCCTTCACTAAAGACTTGTATATGCTTTTATACAACTTTCCATGCTTATAGAGTCCTGCTGAGATTGCTGTCAAGATACTCTCATCCGAGGGATTCTCCACGTTATTGACCTCATGTCTAAACTTGGTGATGTAGTCTTCAGGATTCATTTTGCTACTAAAAAATTGTTACGGGGTGGCAAGATAGTACAAGCTACCTTCTCAGTATCTTGTACTGGTTGATGAATCTCCTTTGGCACTTTTCCTAACTGTTAATGCTACAAGCTAGGAGAATCCTGAGCCATGTTCAAAGTATGTCTCCAAGAGTAGCTGGGAAAACATGGCATTTGACTAGAGAATTAGTCATCTAAAGATCCATTTGTACATTGAATGCGTCAAGGTAGTTGTATAGGTCACTATCTCCATTGCATTATGGGATAGTGGGAATCTTGAACCTGTGAGGGAGAGACTTTATCTTGATCTCCCTGGTGAATGGCGTCTTCTCTTCATAACGACTTCAATGATCCTGAACTAGAGGGCATTCTTCTAACTGTTGTACCCTCTGAAGTAACTCTTCTATCATCGAGTCCTATGCCTCAGATTATCAACAGGGAGATCGCTAGCTCCTTACACTTCCCTGGTTATGGGAGCAGTGATCTGGGGTTCTATGCCTTCCCCTGTGCCTATGATTCGATAAGTATCGATCTGGAATATGTCCCTAATGGGCCCTGTTCGAGCCTCCTACTCGATGCAAACCCCCACATTACTGATTATCTCTATCATCATCCTCACGTTGTGTAGTGACCCAAATATGCTCATGGCTGACCTCCATGCGCTAGTACCCATCTGTGTTTACCTGAACCTTTGGGCCTATAAAGTGGGGTGCGATATCATCCTTGGGAGTTCAGCGGACCTCCGATCTGGGCCGTAAGTTGAAAAAGCAAACTAAATCAATACGCTAAGGCACCTCTCTGATTAGCCTTTCCTCTGGAGCTGGCACTTCTTCTCGTGGTTGCTAGAGTACTTCTTTAGGCACAGTGACCTCAACCTGCCTTTATGCACCCTGGGCTTGCACCTGAGCCGGCATCCTAACCATATTAGCCAGTTCTTTCACCATGTATTCAAGTGCTTCTTGAGGCTGATGCCATGCTTGCGCTCCATCAATCACAGGAACAATAGCAGCAAGTTGGCGAGGGGTTAATGGAGGCATGCCAGCAATAGTACCTATAGTGGGGATAGTGAAAGTACCTGCCATAGGAAGAACTGGGCTTCCAATCAGTAATACATCTCGTTGCGGTTCCATGCAACTCTCAGGTTGGTCAACTGCAACATCTGAACTCCTAGTGATTCTTCCTTTAGCCATCGCAATAGAACAAAAAATTAACAAGAATACAGTTTAGGGCCTTTCCTTTAATGCCAAAATGTTGATGTACAAATCTAGTTAACTAAAGTCTAATGCTCAAATTACAAATCAAGAATGCAAAATAACAAGAAAGAGAAAGAGAGAAACAACAAGAAGACACAAGAAAGTTTTTAATGTGGTTTGTCCTAAATCAATGCCTACATCCACAACTATTCATTTCTATGTATTTTGGCCAAGTAATAGTATATATTGATTGTCTCCCTCTGTATAATGATTTCTACCCCTATTTATAGTGGATAGGGCATTACAATTTGAATGTAATTCAAAAGAATCACGAATTGATTACATTTTCATAACGGATAATATTTAATTTGGAAACAGATAGGCAATTAATTTCCAATTCTAAAAGTTAACTCCTTCCTGGATTGAATCACAATGAGCTTCTGGATGATGGTTGGGAAAGTGTGCTATGAGTTGTGCGCTAGACCTCATCCTCAATGACCTGATGCTACACGTAAGGTTACTTTGATCCTTGTTGACTAGCAATCTAAGTTCACATTTGGTGTCTTGATGACTTACTTTGGCGACCTCAATCCTGGATGAGCTGGGCCCTTATCAATTGGGTTTGTCCATTGAGCTTTTATTAGCCCATTTATATGGCCCCAAAAATATCCACAACAGATACTTTGATGGCTCATCAAACGATAAAGACAATGGACTGGGGGTGATCTTGGAGGGACTTGCATACTTAGTTTTAAAGTATTCATTGAGGTTTGATTTTTGTTGATGCACAAATCTAGTTAACTAAAGTCCAATGCCCAATTGAAAATCAAGAATGCAAAATAATAAGAAAGAAAAAGAGAGAGAGACAGAGACAGAGAGAGACAGAGGAAGAACAAGAAGATATAAGAAAGTTTTTAACGTGATTTGGCCTAAATCAATGCCTACGTCCACGATTGTTCATTTTTGTATATTTTGGTCAAATAATAGTATATATTGATAGCCTCTCCCTATACAATTATTTCTACCCCTATTATAGTGGCTGGGGTGTTATAATTTGAATGCAATTAAAAAAAATCATGAATTGATTACACTTTCATAATGAACAATAATTAATTTAGAAATGGATAGGCAATTAATTTCCAATTCTGAAAGTTAACTCTTTCTTGGATTGAATCGCAGTGAACTTCTAGATGATGGCTAAGAAAATGTACTTTGAGCTATGGGTTAGACCTCGTCTTTAACGACCTGAAGCTATACGTAAGGTTGCTTTGACCCTTATTGACCAGTGATCTGAGTTCACATTTGGTATCTTGATGACTTGCTCCAACAACCTCAACCTTGGATGAGCTAGGCCCATATTAGCTAGGCTTGCCTACTGGGCTTTTACCAACCCATTTGTATGGCCCCAAAAATATCCACAATATTAGCCCCCAGCTCTCAATACGATCTGCAGACTGGGAGCTGTAGTTGTTGGTAAAAGCTAGTGATTATGATCTGCTATGTCGTCATTTAGACTTTTATCCCATCACTCTATCTATGCCATCATTACCGTATTTAATGCGTATTTTTTTCTATGACCATCAAAGTGGTGATGACTAAGCCTTGTTATTCATTGGACCGTCAGATTAAGGGTAGTTGATCAGTCTCCAGATCTAACGATGAGGCTATGCAAGCTATATAAGGTGAGAAAAAACCCTTTTTCCCTCTTACTTGTCATTTTTGAAATCCAACACTCGCCACCATTCTTACTTTTTCCCTATTATAGTGGTTGGAGTATTACAATTTGAATGTAATTCAAAAGAATCATGAATTGATTATTACACTTTTATAATGAACAATATTTAATTTGGAAATGGATAGGCAATTAATTTCCAATTCTAAAAGTTGACTCCTTCTTAGATTGAATCACAGTGAGCTTCTAGATGATGGCTAGGAAAATGTACTTTGAGCTACGGGCTAAACTTTATCCTTAATGACTTAAAGCTATAAGTAAGGTTGCTTTGACCCATGTTGACTAATGATCTGAGTTCACATTTGGTATTTTGATGACTTACTCCACCGACCTCAACCCTAGATGAGCTGGGCCCATATCAGTTAGGTTTGTCCATTGGGCTTTTACCAGCCCATTTGTATGGCCCTAAAAATATCCATAACATTAGCCCCCTAACTCTCAATGTGATATGCGGACTGGGAGCTGTAGTTGTTGGTAAAAGCTAGTGATTGTGATCTGTCATGCTGTTATTTAGACTTTTATCCCATCACCCTATCTATGCCATCATTGTCGTATTTAATGTGAACTTTTTTCCATAATCATCAGAATGGTGATGACTAAGCCTTGTTATTCACTAGACCGTTAGATCAAGGGCAGTTGATCAATCTCTAGATCTAATGATGAGGCTATGTAAGCAATATAAACTAGAGAGAAAGCCCTTTTTCCCTCTTACTTGTCATTTTTGAAATCAAACACTCTACTTCTTACTTTTTTCTCAAATTCACAAACACTCACCACCATTCTTCACTTTTTTGCTTCGCCAAATTTATAGTAAAATGCTTTGGATTCGAGTTGCTAGGGACCAGTCTTTTGCATCATTCTCTTCTTAGAACTCCTCTCGTCCCAGTAATATAGTAAGTTTTCTCAGCATATCCTTGACTCTAAGCTTCTGTTTTTCATGAATGCCTTGCTTTGTGAGTTTTTGATGTCTTGGTGCTTGGAGAGTTTGGTGATGTGTGCTTGTTAGTTGCTAAGAAATTTTGCATGTTAGTTGATTTTGTTGAATGCTTATTTGCACACCTTTTGTTGTTTATGGGAGCTGGCATGCGATCTGTTTGACAAAATGCTTACAGATTTTAGGGTCATAGATTGTTGAATTTAGCTCTCTACCTATTTCCCAGGTTTTAGCTAACTGATAGGCTTATTGGTTGAGCCCCCTATATTTTTAATGGTCTGGGTCTTAAGTGTGGTGATATGAGATGTGTATGACTTGCTGCAAAGGAAATTCCCTATTAGTAGGTAAAAGCCTTAGCTTTTAGGTATAGTTTGTTTGTAGAGACCTGATTGTTCCCTCTTTAGTATAGATGTCTGCATGTCATAAGCACTGTGATCACCAAGTAGGGAGTACTAACATTCCTGACTCTCTAGATTGAAGTGAGGAGTAGGTGTGTGTCACCAAAGAAGTGGCCTCTAGGAGTGATGAGGTCATTGAGGAGTTTACGGCTAGTCTTTACCCCACTGAGGTTAGCAGGCCAATAGGAGACAGAGGCTTTTTACTCGTACACCGTTTATTCACCATGCTTCGACTATTAAGCTTGATGAGCTTGGGGGAATAACTCTAACATAGCGCTTCATGGTGCCCTCTCCTGATGACCACACAGCTTATCCTCCTCCAAGGTTTCTTACCATTAGCACCCACCATCTTGATGTTGGGCTTAAGTTCCAGTTCACCTTTATATTATTAATTTGTTAAATAAATTGAAACTTTGCCCCTTCCAGCTCACACCCAACTCCTATTCCCAATTCACCTCCTTTACTCTTCTTTATCTTGGGAATAACTTTCTACCTTCTTCTATAAGGGTTCTCTGCTACCTTTACTGTATCAAGGGTATAGGTAGTAGCAATTCAGGTCAGTGAGATAGGTTATACTACTTCACAGCTCACTAGACTGACCACAAGAAAATCTTGCCCCAAGGTGATGCAAAGGGCAAGTCTAATGTGGGGAACTATAAAACCTATTGATTTTATATTTCTTGCCTATCTCTTCTTTATCTTCATAACTTTAGATTTTTCCTCACACCTGGTAAGTGAGCTGAAGACGTGTGAGCCTACATGAGTACATATCTTTATTTTATTTTTGGTTTGATATTCTATTTCATTTCACAGACGAAGCTGGTAAGGGCAAGCGATAATAAGGGCAGAGGAACTTGAAGTGCTTGGCCAATTTGTTGTTGTGGACGACCTCAAGAATGACCTCAGATTTGACGAGGACTTCCTGTGCTCTCACAAGCTAGCTCTAACTTTGAACATCAATCTCCTTGATAGCACTAAAGACATCGGAGCTTATGGAGTTGAGGTGGTTAGCCCAACAAACTTTTGGGAGTACATAGATATGGTGAAGCTTAACCTTCTCATGCCACTAGCCCCTCTTTCTACTCAGTCTACTGACCCTACTACTGCTGTGACCATATTAACTCCTGCTATTGTTACAGCCCATAGTATTGTAAATTAATCTTCTTTATTAGCAGTAGCAGTAGGGACCTCGTAGGAACTAGTTCCTACTTCATAGCCTGAGGTGGTCAAGGTCCCAGATGAGCAGGTGAGAGCTCCTGCTTATGTGGGTTTAATTACTTCTAGTGATGGGGCGAAGGCAAAGTCCCCATCCAAGCCCCCTACTAAAAAGTAAAAGGTGGACAAAGGAAAGAAAGTGGTGGCCATAACCAAGCAAGTGGCACCTGAGGTCATGCCCCAAGAGTGATCTGACGGCCTTGTAAGAGGATTATTATGACTTCCACCCGGAGAATGTGGACATAATCCTAAGAACCCACACCAAGCCATTGGAGTCGGAGGAGATGTTTAGTGAGGGTTTGATAGGTTATATAGCTCATCACGGTATACTGGTAAGTTGAGTTCTTTTATCTCAATTCTTTTACTTCTTTACAAGGTAACTTAACCATTTAGTTTCTCAGAGCACACTAGAGGTAATAAAGCTTAGGGATGAGCTTTTGGCTTAGGAGAAGGATAAGAAAAAGCTCGAGAGTGACCTGGCTATCATGACAATTGAGGCATTAGGGCTGAAGAATAGGATGCAGCTACTCGAGACCTAGTTGAGAAACACTGAGCTGGCCAAGAAGGAAACCAAGGAGGCCCTATCTCATGAGGATGCAAACCGTGAAGTTGTCACATCTAGCCTTACTTTGAATCTCAATAAGGTTATTAACGAGCTATTGTAAGTGAAGGACAAGCTAGACACGGCGGTGTAGCGAGTTGAGGCTGCTAAAAGAGAGAAAGAGGCCATTATGCAGTGAGCAGAGGTTACAGAGAATGAGAAGGAGAAAGAGGTGGCCAGGAAGGAGGTTGCTCAAGTTAGGGCGAAGACCACTGTGCTGGTTGCAAAAGTGGACGAAGATGTGGTGTCTAAACCATTGTCGACTTTTTGTACACCTTGTGGAAGGAGCACCTAAAGATGAACTTCTCTCTTTTTGGTGGGGATGTTCACAAGGCTATTAAGGACTTCGAGGAAGCTACGAAGGCAGCTCTTCTAACTAAAGGTGCGAAGGTCGTAGATGGAGTTGCTCCTGTGCAAGGTGTGCAAGTCCTTGGTGAAGTTGCTCCTACTCAGAATGTAACTCAAGTATATAGTAGCTCACTGGTCATGGAGATAGCTAAGGCGGCTGCTAATGACCTAATGATGGACGACCTGCTTGTCCCATATGTTGACCTTCCAACCCATTAAAGTATAGCTCTAAAGGACTAGCCTTCTTCTTAAGTCGCGACTACTGTAATCTAAACAAGTTTTTCTCTTTCTTTTTGTAATTTTGAGTTTCATTTTTTGAATTTTCATATGTACATTCACTTCATTGAATGAGATTTTTAATGAATTTTCTTGCTTTATTCTTTTAAGTTTCAATAGTAGTCAACTTTAAATACAATAAATAAAGAATTAAATTATAACTTTGTTAATCATGATGATAACAAAAATGACCAAGTTAATGCCAAGTTGAATGTTTGGTAGGTCATGGACGATAACTCAAAGGTTAACATGAATGCACCTTAGCTCGCAAACCATGGCTGGATAAATATTAGTCAAGTTAAATGTCTAGTAGGTCACAAATGACAACACATAATTTAATATGAATGGACCTCAGCTAGCAAACCATGGCTTAATAAATATTAGTCAAGTTAAATGCCCAGTAAGCCACAAATGACGACTTTTAGGATGACATGAATAGGCCCCAGGTAGCAAACTATGACTTTGTCAGCTAAAAGTTTATCCACTTCTTCCTTGAGAGTGATGTAATGCTCAATAGTCATTGGCCTCCTCTTCTGGCAAACCGGCTTGTGATAAGGTCAATATTGAGCTTATGTGACATAACCTCGAGGTCAATCCTTACCATGTCCTCATGGTTCCAAGCAAAGACGTCCAAGTTCACCTTAAGAAATTTAGCTAATTAGGTCTTCACATCTGGAGATAAGTTTTTCCCCAATTTGAGGCATTTTTCAGCATCTATCTCACTAACCTGTACATCTTTGAGTTCCTCCATTAGACTAGTTGCTTTGTCTGCATCCACCTTATGAAGGTCAAGGTCACCCCTGTTGTGCTCATAGCTCATGTTTCTCTACCAGAAACCATAATAATCTTCTTCCCCCTCACCCCCAGCTTGACTACATTATCATAGCAGCATCAACTATATACTACTCACCTCACACACATCCAACTCCATCGAGGGTCGAGAATCTAATGGTAAGCATCCTGGTTGATGTGACCATATTTATATCATTCATTGCAGGTCACCCCAGCAATACATTATATGCTGAGAGATAGTCGATAATCAAAAAGTTTGCTAGGATAGTAGCTTGGCTATCTGAATCCTTGAGAGTAATGAGAAGCTTGATCTACCCCACAGGTACTATTGCATTTCCTGTGAAGCCACAAAGAGGCTCTACGGAAGGCTTTAATTAGCTTGCACTCAAACCCACTTGTTCGAAGCATCCCTTATACGTGACATTTACCAAGCTGTCGGTATAGATCATTATTCTTCGCACCTCGGCATTGCTAATTCTAGCACGGATGACCAGTGTGTCATTATGGGGAGAATGTACTCCTCATGCATTTTCATCCATAAAGGTGATCCTATCCAAGGTCATCTTTGCATTTTTGGCAGGTCCTTCAAATTCACTATGACTTGTGAATAGGATGTGATTTGCTTCTCGCACATAGCATTCATGTGACTTGTTTAAGGTACCTATGATATGAAGCTCATCATGAATCATGAATATAGTTTTCACTACAGGTGCTTGCTTTTGCTCAGGATCCTATTGGGGTTGCTATTGTACTAGTTGTTGGCATTGCTGAGGTCACTATCCTACAGGTCATACCACATTGTCTCTCAAGTGACCTCTCTTGATCAGATCCTCAATTGCATCTTTGAGTGTCCAGCAATCTGATGTATTGTGCCTAACTTTACTATGGTAGGCACAAAACTTATCTTTGTTTTTGAACCTGTTAGGAGTCCTTATAGGATTGGGCTTTCCAAAGTCCTCCCTATTCTTCTTTATTACAAATATCCTATCCTGAGTGTCTGATCCTGAGTGTATGATAGGATGTTGTAGCTGTCATGGTGACCTTGACAATAAGGTCGCTCATTCTTGGCCTTCTTTTTAGCCTAATTATTGGAGCCATCTTTCTGACTCTCTTTGCCATTCTCGTCATAGCTCTTCTTTTTATTTTGGTTGGAGCTATTTGCCTTGTCCTTTTGATTAGACTTTTTAGGGCCAAAGGTCTCCTCCCACCTGATCTCTTTGGTAGCTCACTCATAAAACTTGCCCAGGTCCCTTACTGGAGACTTGTATATGCTCTCATACAACTTTCCATCCTTATGGAATCCCATTGTGATTGCTGTCATGATATTCTCATCTGAGGGATTCTTCACATTACTGACCTTGCATCTGAACCTAGTGATATAGTCTTTCAGTGATTCATTCTATCTTTAAAAGATTGTTATAAGGTGACAAGACGGTGCGAGTTACCTTCTCAGTACCTTGTACTAGTTGATGAATCTCTTCTGGCACTCTTCCCAACTATCAATGCTGTGAATTGGGAAATTTCTGAGCTACATTCGAGGTATGTCTCCAAGAGTGGCTAGGAAGATGTAGTACTTGACCAGAGAATTGGTCATCTGAAGATCCATCTGTACATTGAATGCATCAAGGTAGTCGTATGGGTTACTCTCCCCATTGTATTATAGGATAGTGGGAATCTTGAACCTATAAGGAGAGGCTCTGTTTTGATCTCCTTGGTGAATGACATCTTCTCCTCATAACAATCTCGATGGTCTTGAACCAGAGGGCATTCTTCTAATTGTTGTACCCTCTGAAGTAACTCTTCTACCATTGGGGTCCTATGCCTTAGATTGTCGATTCGGAGATCATTAGCTCTTTACATTTCCCTGGTCACGAGAATGGCAATCTAGGGTTCTATGCCTTCCTCTATGCTTGTGATCCTGTGAGTATCGATCTAGAATATGTCCCTGATTGGCCTTCCTCATATCGTTAATTATCTCTATCATCATCCTCACACTACGTTGTGACCTGAATATGCTCACGACTAACCTCCACACACCTATCCCCATCTAGGTTCACGTGGACCCTTGGGCCCATAGAGTGAAATGCGATATCATCCTCACGAGTTCAACAGACCTCTTATCTGGCCCGTAAGTTGGAAAAGCAAACTGAATCAGTGTGTTAAGGTACTTCCTTGAGTGGCCTTTCTTTTAGAGCTGGCATTTCTTCCCATGGCTGCTAAAGTGCTTCTCTAGGCCTAGTGACCTCAACTTGCCTTTGCGTGCCCTGGGCTTGTACCTAAGCCAGTGCTCTAACTGTATCAGCTAGTTCTCTCACCATGTTCTCAAATTCTTCCTGACACTGATGCCACACTTGCACTCCATCAATCCCAAGAACAATAGCAGCAAGTTGGCGAGGGGCCAATGGGGGCACGCCAGTGGTAGCAACTATAGTAGAGACACCGGAAGTGCTTGTTGCAGGAAGAAGTAAGCCTCCAATAGATAATACATCCCGCTGCTATTCCATGCAACCCTTAGGCTGGTCAACAGCAGCATCTAAACTCTTAGTGGTTTTTCCTCTAGCCATCACAATAAAATAGAAAATCAACAAGAATGCAGTTTAGAGCCCTCCTTCTAGTGCCAAAATGTTAACATACAAATCTAGTCAACTAAAGTCCAATGCCCAAACTATAAATCAAGAATGCAAAAGAGAGAGAGAGAGAGAGAGAGAGAAAGAACAAAAAGACACAAGAAAGTTTTTAACATGGTTTAACCTAAATGAATGCCTATCCATAACTATTCATTTCTATGTATTTTGGCCGAGTAATAGTATATATTGATTGTCTCCCCCTATATAATGATTTCTACCTCTATTTATAATGGCCGGGGAGTTACTAATTTGTATGCAATCAAAAGAATCATGAATTGATTACACTTTCATAACGAACAATATTTAATTTGGGAATGGATAGGCAATTAATGTCCAATTCTAAAAGTTGACTCCTTCTCGGATTGAATCACAGTGAGCTTCTGGATGATGGCTAGGAAAGCATGCTTTGAACTGCAGGCTAGACTTCATCATCAACGACCTGAAGCTATATGTAATATTGCTTTGACCCTTGTTAACTAATAATCTGAGTTCAAATTTGGCATCCTGATGACTTGCTTAAGCGACCTTAATCTTGAATAAGCTGGGCCCTTATTAGCTGGGCTTGTCCATTTGGCTTTTACTAGGCCATTTATATGGCCCTAAAAATATCCACAATAATTTCAAAGCAACCAACAACTAGGCAAAGTATGAAGTGTTAATAGTAGGGCTAAAGTTGGCCAAGGAAGTTAGGGCACAGTCTCAAAAAATCTTGAGTGATTCTCAATTGATAATTACTCAAGTCAGAGGGGATTACGAAGTAAAGGAGCCAACATTAGCAAAATATGTAATCATTGCTAAGGCTTTGTTAAAAGAATTCAGGTTTAAGCTAGTAAGGATACCAAGGGAAGAGAATGAGCGTGTAGATGCAGTACCCAAACTAGCTAGCACTAAAGCAGTAGTGAATAATAGAATGGTAATTTGAGAGACCTTACAAGCTCCATGTACAGATGAAGTGATATGCATAGAACAAGAATCATCTTGGCTAACTCCAATGGTCAAGTTCTTGGAAGAAGGGTAGTTCCTAGAGGATAAAAGGGAAGCCAAAAAGGTTGAATGAAGAACATCACACTTTTTTGTAAAATAAGGGTTATTATATAAGAAGAGTTTTTCTCTTCCAACATTATGATATCTTCTGTTGAGTGAAGCTAATTATGTTTTGAGGGAAATTCATAAGGGCATTTGTGGATCTCATATGGCAGGGACAATGATTGTGCTAAAGGCCAATCAATTGGGATATTTTTGGCTAAAAATGAAACAAAAAGTTTGGAATTAGTTCAAAGTTATGAAAAATGCTAGAGATTTGTAAAAGTTCAGAAGTATCCAGCTATTGAGTTAATGTCCATCTTCGCTCCATGGCTGTTTGACTAGTGGGGCATTAATTTGCTAAGACCTTTCCTAATAGCTCTTTGCCAGCTAAAATATATGGTGGTGTCAGTCAATTAGTTCACCAAATGGATAGAGGTAGAACCTCTTGCAACCGTAACCTCAAATAATGTACAAAAATTCATTTGATAAAATATCATATGCAGGTAAAATTTTTGAAGTTAAAAGTTTTGTTGTAAAAAGCTTGCTAACAGTGCCTTTCAGCCACAATTATATTAGATAACAAGAAACAGTTTGCTACTGGTGGCTTTCAAGATTTTTGTCAAAGGTATATTCCTCCTTTCATATCTTATACAAAAGTACAAAGTCTCACATACCTTGAATTGAAGGTTGGGAATTAAGCAAAGGTTCAGTTCTATTAAACATCCCTAGTCGAATGGACAAGCCAAACTAGCAAACAGGATCATTCTAGAGGGACTGTGCAAAAGGCTAGATGATGCAAAGGGAAGATGGGCCAAAGAATTACCAAGTGTTTTGTGGTTATATAGAACCATTGTGCACTCAGTATCGATGAGACTCCTTTTAGGCTTACTTACGGGAGTGAAGTTATACTTCCAGTCAAATTGGGATAGTGTTATTAAAAAAGGGAATGATACGAATGACAGAAAAATGAAGAGAGAAGGAGGGAAGAACTAGATATGCTAGTTGAAATAAGAGAAGTAGCTCAATTACAGAACGAACGCTATAAAGTAAAGATTGCTAAAGTTACAAACAAAAGAATAAAGAGCAAAACATTTGTAAAAGGAGAATTGGTCTTTCGAAGGGTAGATGGCCTGCAAATAGCACAAAATGAAGGAAAGTTTACCACCACATAGGAAGGGCCATTCAAAGCACAAAAGAGCTTTCTCAATGGCACTTATTGCCTAGAGACTATACAAAGGAAACCTATTCCCCGAACATAGAATGTTACACATTTGAAATG